>NC_069407.1:555533-581956 GCF_026875155.1 Cherax quadricarinatus | reverse complement strand
ACATTTCGCTACTTGAGCTCAGTTTCAAGCCATTTCCAATGCTAAAACCAATCAAAATCATCTCTTTTCTGTAATTGTCCCTTTCCCTTATCAAATGAAACCAAGAAATCGCAAATACAACTATAAAAAACATACGAAAAACACTGCAAAGTTGCTGTTTTAATCGAAAAATCATGATTTCATTTTTTTTCTCTCATTACACACAGTGTGCTGCAGGATCTGTTTCATGTGGTGCACACATACCACATAGATGTATTCTCTCATATCTAGCCCCAAATGTACCACTCACAGTCTATCAGAGTGAGCTGAGCTCATGGCGTAGATCTACGGTTTGGACCCTGAACGTAAAGCCGTAGATCTACGGGACGGACCCTGAAAGGGTTAAATTCAATGGAAATCCTCCTCCTCTCCTTCTCAACACTGTCCTTTGCACTTTACTTTCTTAGGACCCATGGTTAGAAAAAAGAAATTTGGCAAAATTATTATTTTATTTTTTTTTTATTATCACACTGGCCGATTCCCACTAAGGCAGGGTGGCCCGAAAAAGAAAAACTTTCACCATCATTCACTCCATCACTGTCTTGCCAGAAGGGTGCTTTACACTACAGTTTTTAAACTGCAACATTAACACCCCTCCTTCAGAGTGCAGGCACTGTACTTCCCACCTCCAGGACTCAAGTCCGGCCTGCCGGTTTCCTTGAACCCCTTCATAAATGTTACTTTGCTCACACTCCAACAGCACGTCAAGTATTAAAAACCATTTGTCTCCATTCACTCCTATCAAACACGCTCACGCATGCCTGCTGGAAGTCCAAGCCCCTCGCACACAAAACCTCCTTTACCCCCTCCCTCCAACCTTTCCTAGGCCAACCCCTACCCCGCCTTCCTTCCACTACAGACTGATACACTCTTGAAGTTATTCTGTTTCGCTCCATTCTCTCCACATGTCCGAACCACCTCAACAACCCTTCCTCAGCCCTCTGGACAACAGTTTTGGTAATCCCGCACTTCCTCCTAACTTCCAAACTACGAATTCTCTGCATTATATTCACACCACACATTGCTCTCAGACATGACATCTCCACTGCCTCCAGCCTTCTCCTCGCTGCAACATTCATCACCCATGCTTCACACCCATATAAGAGCGTTGGTAAAACTATACTCTCATACATTCCCCTCTTTGCCTCCAAGGACAAAGTTCTTTGTCTCCACAGACTCCTAAGTGCACCACTCACCCTTTTCCCCTCATCAATTCTATGATTCACCTGATCTTTCATAGACCCATCCGCTGACACGTCCACTCCCAAATATCTGAATACATTCACCTCCTCCATACTCTCTCCCTCCAATCTGATATCCAATCTTTCATCACCTAATCTTTTTGTTATCCTCATAACCTTACTCTTTCCTGTATTCACTTTCAATTTTCTTCTTTTGCACACCCTACCAAATTCATCCACCAATCTCTGCAACTTCTCTTCAGAATCTCCCAAGAGCACAGTGTCATCAGCAAAGAGCAACTGTGACAACTCCCAATTTATGTGTGATTCTTTATCTTTTAACTCCACGCCTCTTGCCAAGACCCTCGCATTTACTTCTCTTACAACCCCATCTATAAATATATTAAACAACCACGGTGACATCACACATCCTTGTCTAAGGCCTACTTTTACTGGGAAATAATTTCCCTCTTTCCTACATACTCTAACTTGAGCCTCACTATCCTCGTAAAAAACTCTTCACTGCTTTCAGTAACCTACCTCCTACACCATACACCTGCAACATCTGCCACAATGCCCCCCTATCCACCCTATCATACGCTTTTTCCAAATCCATAAATGCCACAAAGACCTCTTTCACCTTATCTAAATACTGTTCACTTATATGTTTCACTGTAAACACCTGGTCCACACACCCCCTACCTTTCCTAAAGCCTCCTTGTTCATCTGCTATCCTATTCTCCGTCTTACTCTTAATTCTTTCAATAATAACTCTACCATACACTTTACCAGGTATGCTCAACAGACCTATCCCCCTATAATTTTTGCACTCTCTTTTATCCCCTTTGCCTTTATACAAAGGAACTATGCATGCTCTCTGCCAATCCCTAGGTACCTTACCCTCTTCCATACATTTATGAAATAATTGCACCAACCACTCCAAAACTATATCCCCACCTGCTTTTAACATTTCTATCTTTATCCCATCAATCCCGGCTGCCTTACCCCTTTCATTTTACCTACTGCCTCACGAACTTCCCCCACACTCACAACTGGCTCTTCCTCACTCCTACAAGATGTTGTTCCTCCTTGCCCTATACACGAAATCACAGCTTCCCTATCTTCATCAACATTTAACAATTCCTCAAAATATTCCCTCCATCTTCCCAATACCTCTAACTCTCCATTTAATAACTCTCCTCTCCTATTTTTAACTGACAAATCCATTTGTTCTCTAGGCTTTCTTAACTTGTTAATCTCACTCCAAAACTTTTTCTTATTTTCAACAAAATTTGTTGATAACATCTCACCCACTCTCTCATTTGCTCTCTTTTTACATTGCTTCACCACTCTCTTAACCCTCTCTTTTTCTCCATATACTCTTCCCTCCTTGCATCACTTCTACTTTGTAAAAACTTCTCATATGCTAACTTTTTCTCCCTTACTATCTCTTCACATCATCATTCCACCACATCGCTCCTCTTCCCTCCCGCACCCACTTTCCTATAACCACAAACTTCTGCTGAACACTCTAACACTACATTTTTAAACCTACCCCATACCTCTTCGACCCCATTGCCTATGCTCTCATTAGCCCATCTATCCTCCAATAGCTGTTCATATCTTACCCTGCCTCCTCTTTTAGTTTATAAACCTTCACCTCTCTCTTCCCTGATGCTTCTATTCTCCTTGTATCCCATCTACCTTTTACTCTCAGTGTAGCTACAACTAGAAAGTGATCTGATATATCTGTGGCCCCTCTATAAACATGTACATCCTGAAGTCTACTCAACAGTCTTTTATCTACCAATACATAATCCAACAAACTACTGTCATTTCGCCCTACATCACATCTTGTATACTTATTTATCCTCTTTTTCTTAAAATATGTATTACCTATAACTAAACCCCTTTCTATACAAAGTTCAATCAAAGGGCTCCCATTATCATTTACACCTGGCACCCCAAACTTACCTACCACACCCTCTCTAAAAGTTTCTCCTACTTTAGCATTCAGGTCCCCTACCACAATTACTCTCTCACTTGGTTCAAAAGCTCCTATACATTCACTTAACATCTCCCAAAATCTCTCTCTCTCTCCTCTGCATTCCTCTCTTCTCCAGGTGCATACACGCTTATTATGACCCACTTCTCGCATCCAACCTTTACTTTATTCCACATAATTCTTGAATTTACACATTCATATTCTCTTTTCTCCTTCCACAACTGATCATTCAACATTACTGCTACCCCTTCCTTTGCTCTAACTCTCTCAGATACTCCAGATTTAATCCCATTTATTTCCCCCCACCGAAACTCCCCTACCCCCTTCAGCTTTGTTTCGCTTAGGGCTAGGACATCCAACTTCTTTTCATTCATAACATCAGCAATCATCTGTTTCTTGTCATCCGCACTACATCCACGCACATTTAAGCATCCCAGTTTTATAAAGTTTTTCTTCTTCTCTTTTTTAGTAAATGTCTACAGGGGAAGGGGTTACTAGCCCATTGCTCCTGGCATTTTAGTCGCCTCATATGACATGCATGGCTTACGGAGGAAAGATTCTTTTCCACTTCCCCATGGACAATAGAAGAAATAAAGAGGAACAAGAGCTATTTAGAAAAAGGAGAAAAACCTAGATGTATGTATATATATATGCATGTGCGTGTCTGTGAAGTGTGACCAAAGTGTAAGTAGGAGTAGCAAGATATCCCTGTTATCTAGCATGTTTATGAGACAGAAGAAGAAACCAGCAATCCTACCATCATGCAAAACAATTACAGGTTTCTGTTTCACAGTCATCTGGCAGGATGGTAGTACTTCCCTGGGTGGTTGCTGTCTACCAACCTACTACCTGGCAAAATAACTGCACAAAAAGGACAAAATGCAAGCACAACACAGAAAGGCTTCCACGGCGAGGTAACCATGTGCACTGAACAAGTGAGAGCAGGATGCTGGGCAGATGTTATGGCATTTGCTGCGCCAACTAGTGATGGCGTATCTGAAGCTAGCTCGTAACTCGGATTTTGGCTCGAAACTCAAAGCAAAAAACTGACCAAGTGATGGCTCGTAACTCGGAAAACTCATAAGTTGGGGCACTCTTAAGTCAAGGTACCACTGTACTGTGCACACTGACCATGCAGACCCATTCTCTCATGCATAGGTCTACCAGCTTTCTCCTGCTAGATTTGAAGACACTAGAATTTTTGGCATATTAATTAATACGGCACCAACACTGGCTTGCAAGCCATACTAATACAACACTGACAGCGAAAGGGTTAAAGGTTCCCCATTTACATTTACCCCTGGCACCCCAAATTTACCTACTACTCCCTCCACAACACTTTTACCCACTTTAGCAATGAGATTCCCAACCACAAGTAGTCTCGACTCACTTGGTTCAAAACTCCTCATGCACTCACTCAACATTTCTCTCTCTCTCCTCTACACTTCTCTCTTATCCAGGTGCATAAACACTTACTTTAACCCACTTTTCACATCTAACCCTTATTTTACTCCACATAATCCTTGAATTTATACGTTTATATTCCCTCTTTTCCTGCCATAACTTATCCTTCAACATTAGTGCTACTAATGTTAATTTATTAGTGATTAAAGATATACAGCATTAACATGGTGTCCAATACTTTGAAGAAACTAGCATGACCTTTGTTCTGACAAAGCCTATATCTAGAATGAACTACTTACTATCAAAAGATACATATACATACACATGAGCACAGGTCTGGAGAGTGAGGCTGGGCACAAACAGTTGGTGGTAGTTAGAGGCATTCATGTCTTTGTCTTTCAGTACTTCCTCAAGTATTTTGTCTGGAAAAAAAAGCTGCAGCAGAGAATACCCCAAGGGATCACACAAAGCAAGACATCAGACACGTCACTCGCTCACTTTTAAAGACATTTATCACAACATAAGTCCCATCACTCACTCAATTAAACAGCTCTTACCACTATGTAAAAATCTGAGCATCTTGTTCAACAGTATGTTTTGAAAATGGTATAAAATAACTACAAGACATGTGCAACAGTTAGGTATCTTTATTGTCGAGACGTTTCGCCTATGCAGTAGGCTTCTTCAGTCAAATACAAAGAAGCCTACTGCATAGGTAAAATGTTTCAACAATAAAGATACCAAACTGTTGCACATGTGTCTTAATCATCAGCTGTCTGTCAGTAGTTTCAAGGTAGGAATAAAATATATGGATCTTTGGGATGGATGAATGTAGGCATTTTACCAGAAATCAAGAAACACTGTATCCACATAAGACTCCTTAATAGAAATCTTCACATAGTAAAACTTAAACTGCCCATTAAACCTTTATTTAATAAACCTCAGAAAATGGTACAAAACCTGCTAGGTGAACCCAATTTACAAACTACAATTCTCTATTACTGTTACAATCACAGCTAAACAATCAAGATTCATCACAACTGCTGTTACTAGCTACCCACGTTCTCCCCCCCTCTCCCCCTCTCTAGTTACTAGCTACCCACGTTCTCCCCCCCTCTCCCCCTCTCTAGTTACTTCAGAGAAGCAAGTCTTGAATTGAAATATTTCAACTAAGAATATACATAATTATTGATGTTGCTATAGTGTTAAACCTTTTCTCATCACAAATAATTATTTAAAAGGTTGTGCCTGCACTCTGGGGGGGAGGCAAGAAGGGTGGTGCCTGAACTCTGGGGGCAGGAAGGGCAGTGTCTGCACTCTGGGGGGGGCAAGGGCAGTGCCTGCACTTGGGGGGGGGCAGGAAGGGCAGTGCCTGCACTCTGGGGGGAGGGCAGGAAGGGAAGTGCCTGCACTCTGGGGGAGGGCAGGAAGGGCAGTGCCTGCACTCTGGGGGGAGGGCAGGAAGGGCAGTGCCTGCACTCTGGGGGGAGGGCAGGAAGGGCAGTGCCTGCACTCTGGGGGGAGGGCAGGAAGGGTGGTGCCTGCACTCTGGGGGGAGGGCAGGAAGGGTGGTGCCTGCACTCTGGGAGGGGCAGGAAGGGTGGTGCCTGCACTCTGGGAGGGGCAGGAAGGGTGATGCCTGCAATCTGGGAGGGGCAGGGAGGGTGGTGCCTGAACTCTGGGGGGGAAGGGCAGTGCCTGCACTCTGGAGTGGGGTGGGAATGGCAGTGACTGCACTCTGGGGGGGGAGGGCAGGAAGGGTGGTGCCTGTACTCTGGGAGGGGCAGGAAGGGTGGTGCCTGAACTCGGGGGGGGGGGGTCTGCACTCTGGGGGGGCAGGAAGGGTGGTGCTTGAACTTGGGGAGGGGGAAGGGCAGTGCCTGCACTCTGGGAGGGCAGGAAAGGCAGTGCCTGCACTCTGGGGGAGAGGAAGGGTGGTGCCTGAACTCTGGTGGGGGCAGGAAGGGCAGGAAAGGCGGTGCCTGCACTCTGGGGGGGAGGAAGAGTGATGCCTGAACTCTGGGAGGGAGGAAGGGCAGTGCCTGCACTCTGGTGGGGGGCAGGAAGGGCAGGAAAGGCAATGCCTGCACTCTGGGGGGGAGGGCAGGAAGGGCAGGAAAGGCAGTTCCTGCACTCTGGGGGGGAGGATGAGGGAGGAAGGGTGGTGCCTGAACTCTGGGGGGAGGAAGGGCAGTGCCTGCACTCTGGGGGGGGGCGGCAGGAAGGGTGGTGCTTGAACTTGGGAGGGGAAGGGTGGTGCCTACACTCTGGGGGGCAAGAAGGGCAGTGCCTGTACTGTGGGGGGTAGGGAGGGCAATGCCTGCACTCTGGGCAGGAAGGGCAATGCCTGCACTCTTGGCAGGAAGGGCAGTGCTTGCACTGTGGGGGGGGTAGGAAGGGTGGTACCTGCACTCTAGGGGGTGGGAAGGGCAAAATTAAAGTTATCAGGCCTGTTGTGGCATGCTAGAGTATATTTTATTCAGCACATGTCACACACCCATATAGGCATGCCCTCCTGTACAGTGAACTAGATGCTAAGACTAACAAGTGAGGTCCCATTATTATGCTAGCACCTTGGTTCAACCCAGCCAATCACAAGGACCCGCCAAGGTTGTGAAGTGATGAAGACAAATGAATCAACACTGGCAGACGTACCTCTAGTCTGGTTGCCCACATTTCTCACTGTTTCTTGCTTACAAAACTTGTTTTGTACAGATTGTATATAAATTGTGCATACACTTGCATGCTGTTTGGTGAAGGAAATACATACAAGTACTTACTCACTTCTGACCCTTTCTCGTTCCTCATTTCTACATTGGTGTTCATGCTACAACCAGGTGTGCTGGCGATAAGACTACATCTGTATTCATAATACCTACCCAACCCTGATCCTGAGTTGAAACTATATTTGATTTTATTTGCCAGTGAACAACGCAACCTTTAAACTCTTTTAGCAAAGTTCTTCCATTTGCTTACATATATGCCAAAGAAAAATCTCTAAGCATTTACTGAAATTGCTTAAGGTAAATGATTTGTCATATCACCTTAAAAAGCCAAGTTAACATCAATAAAGACTAACCTAAAGATTCTTCCAACATGGCTGTGTGATGTATAAGCAGCAGCCACTTGGACTTGAGTATAAGAGCAGCATCACCATTCAGGATATTCAAAAGCGAGTTGTACACACCAAAACTGTTAAGAAAAACAGAAAAGTTATACATGTGTGTGTATTCATACAAACTCATCTTTCATAAGAAAAAGTATGGTCAATTTTATTGCCCCAAGTTCACAATAGGTTATGTTACTAGAGGTCTAGCAAGCCTAAAATTTGTGATTACAAAATTATGATTGCATAAATAATTTTGTTTCACATCTAAGCTTATTTTGTACTTCACAGATCATGTCTCTTTATACACCACTAACATGGTTCAAAAAAAAAAAAAAAAAAAAATTAAATGGTCAGGTGTCATCTCCCATCCCCCCCCCCCCAAAGAAAAATTAAAGTACGGTGAAAAAAAAAATAAAAAAAAGTGGAACCCCAGATTTTGGCCGTAACCCATTCAGGAAGGTTGGCCTAAATCCGAAAAGACAGAACACCTAAGTAATATTTCCCATAAGAATTAATGTAAAGTGGTACCTTGACTTACGAGTTTAATTCGTTCCATGACCGAGCTTATAACTCGGTTTGCTCATATATCAAATCAATTTTCCTCAATGAAATTAAATAAAATGCCATTAATCCGTTCCAGCCCCAAAAAAAAACACCCCAGGGGCAGGAGAAAATACTTCAATATAACACTAAATATCAAATCTATGGCTTATTTATCTATCAGAATTGATCTAATATGACATAAGTAACACAAATATTTTGGGATTTGTGTGGGAGTAAAAGGCAAGTTATTTTGTACATGTCAAAAATTTAGCAACTTTATTTTTTTTTTGGAAATCAACTAAAGATAATTACACGATTACCTCCAGTGAGAACATCGCACTAACATTGTTTTATAAGTCCCAACACCACCTTTTGTTGTGCCATTCAGGCCAGGGTTCTTGCCAAATGTCATTATCAGTAAATACTTTTTATCGCTCGTAACTCAGATTTTGGCTCGCAACTCGAAGCAAAAAAATCAACCGAGCGACGGCTCGTAACTCGGAAAACTTGTAAGTTGGGGCACTCGTAAGTTGAGGTACCACTGTACAGGTCTCCCTCAACATTCACGTTTTCAGCTTTCGCGGGCTTCACACATTCGCGAATTCCTAACCGCCAAATTCCAAGCCACCAAATTCCCAACCGTCAAATTCCCAGCCACCAAATTCCCAGCCGCCAAATCATATTCAAGTTTCTCGCCACCTGCGAGTCCCTACTACCCTCCCTCCGACCCCTGCAACTGGCAGCCAGCCCTCCCACCACTCAGTGTGGTGAGTGTTTTGTTTGTTCATTATTTGCTATTAAACTACAGTATAAATAATGTAAACACATTCATGACTGCATATTGGAATGGCTGTTTGGACAGGTATTGGACGGTGACATCATGTGTTTACTCTTGAACACAGCAAAGAATCAAACATTTCTGCTACTGCTAACAATAACAATAGTAATAATAATAATAATAATAATAATAATAATAATAATAATAATAATAATAATAATAATATATAATAATAATAATAAGAAGAAGAAGAAGAAGAAGAAGAAGAAAAACTTTATAAAACTGGGATGCTTAAATGTGCGTGGATGTAGTGCGGATGACAAGAAACAGATGATTGCTGATGTTATGAATGAAAAGAAGTTGGATGTCCTGGCCCTAAGCGAAACAAAGCTGAAGGGGGTAGGAGAGTTTCAGTGGGGGGAAATAAATGGGATTAAATCTGGAGTATTTGAGAGAGTTAGAGCAAAGGAAGGGGTAGCAGTAATGTTAAATGATCAGTTATGGAAGGAGAAAAGAGAATATGAATGTGTAAATTCAAGAATTATGTGGATTAAAGTAAAGGGTGGATGCGAGAAGTGGGTCATAATAAGCGTTTATGCACCTGGAGAAGAGAGGAATGCAGAGGAGAGAGAGAGATTTTGGGAGATGTTAAGTGAATGTATAGGAGCCTTTGAACCAAGTGAGAGAGTGATTGTGGTAGGGGACCTGAATGCTAAAGTAGGAGAAACTTTTAGAGAGGGTGTGGCAGGTAAGTTTGGGGTGCCAGGTGTAAATGATAATGGGAGCCCTTTGATTGAACTTTGTATAGAAAGGGGTTTAGTTATAGGTAATACATATTTTAAGAAAAAGAGGATAAATAAGTATACAAGATATGATGTAGGGCGAAATGACAGTAGTTTGTTGGATTATGTATTGGTAGATAAAAGACTGTTGAGTAGACTTCAGGATGTACATGTTTATAGAGGGGCCACAGATATATCAGATCACTTTCTAGTTGTAGCTACACTGAGAGTAAAAGGTAGATGGGATACAAGGAGAATAGAAGCATCAGGGAAGAGAGAGGTGAAGGTTTATAAACTAAAAGAGGAGGCAGTTAGGGTAAGATATAAACAGCTATTGGAGGATAGATGGGCTAATGAGAGCATAGGCAATGGGGTCGAAGAGGTATGGGGTAGGTTTAAAAATGCAGTGTTAGAGTGTTCAGCAGAAGTTTGTGGTTACAGGAAAGTGGTGCAGGAGGGAAGAGGAGCGATTGGTGGAATGATGATGTAAAGAGAGTAGTAAGGGAGAAAAAGTTAGCATATGAGAAGTTTTTACAAAGTAGAAGTGATGCAAGGAGGGAAGAGTATATGGAGAAAAAGAGAGAGGTTAAGAGAGTGGTGAAGCAATGTAAAAAGAGAGCAAATGAGAGAGTGGGTGAGATGTTATCAACAAATTTTGTTGAAAATAAGAAAAAGTTTTGGAGTGAGATTAACAAGTTAAGAAAGCCTAGAGAACAAATGGATTTGTCAGTTAAAAATAGGAGAGGAGAGTTATTAAATGGAGAGTTAGAGGTATTGGGAAGATGGAGGGAATATTTTGAGGAATTGTTAAATGTTGATGAAGATAGGGAAGCTGTGATTTCGTGTATAGGGCAAGGAGGAATAACATCTTGTAGGAGTGAGGAAGAGCCAGTTGTGAGTGTGGGGGAAGTTCGTGAGGCAGTAGGTAAAATGAAAGGGGGTAAGGCAGCCGGGATTGATGGGATAAAGATAGAAATGTTAAAAGCAGGTGGGGATATAGTTTTGGAGTGGTTGGTGCAATTATTTAAATTTAAATGTATGGAAGAGGGTAAGGTACCTGGGGATTGGCAGAGAGCATGCATAGTTCCTTTGTATAAAGGCAAAGGGGGTAAAAGAGAGGGGCAAAAATTATAGGGGAATAAGTCTGTTGAGTGTACCTGGTAAAGTGTAGGTAGAGTTATAATTGAAAGAATTTAAGAGTAAGCGGAGAATAGGAATTGCAGATGAACAAGGAGGCTTTAGGAAGGTAGGGGGTGTGTGGGACCAGGTGTTTACAGTGAAACATTAAGTGAACAGTATTTAGATAAGGCTAAAGAGGTCTTTGTGGCATTTATGGATTTGGAAAAGGGTATGACAGGGTGGATAGGGGGGCAATGTGGCGATGTTGCAAGTGTATGGTGTAGGAGGTAGGTTACTGAAAGCAGTGAAAAGTTTTTACGAGGATAGTGAGGCTCAAGTTAGAGTATGTAGGAAAGAGGGAAATTTTTTCCAGTAAAAGTAGGCCTTAGACAAGGATGTGTGATGTCACTGTGGTTGTTTAATATATTTATGGGATGGGGTTGTAAGAGAAGTAAATGCGAGGGTCTTGGCAAGAGGCGTGGAGTTAAAAGATAAAGAACCCACACACAAAGTGGGAGTTGTCACAGCTGCTCTTTGCTGACGAACACTGTGCTCTTGGGAGATTCTGAAGAGAAGTTGCAGAGATTGGTGGATGAATTTGGTAGGGTGTGCAAAAGAAGAAAATTAAAGGTAAATACAGGAAAGAGTAAGGTTATGAGGATAACAAAAAGATTAGGTGATGAAAGATTGAATATCATATTGGAGGGAGAGAGTATGGAGGAGGTGAACCTATTCAGATATTTGGGAGTGGACGTGTCAGCGGATGGGTCTATGAAAGATGAGGTGAATCATAGAATTGATGAGGGAAAAAGAGTGAGTGGTGCACTTAGGAGTCTGTGGAGACAAAGAACTTTGTCCTTGGAGGCAAAGAGGGGAATGTATGAGAGTATAGTTTTACCAACGCTCTTATATGGGTGTGAAGCGTGGGTGATGAATGTTGCAGCGAGGAGAAGGCTGGAGGCAGTGGAGATGTCATGTCTGAGGGCAATGTGTGGTGTGAATATAATGCAGAGAATTCGTAGTTTGGAAGTTAGGAGGAGGTGCAGGATTACCAAAACTGTTGTCCAGAGGGCTGAGGAAGGGGTTTTTGAGGTGGTTCGGACATGTAGAGAGAATGGAGCGAAACAGAATGACTTCAAGAGTGTATCAGTCTGTAGTGGAAGGAAGGCGGGGTAGGGGTCGGCCTAGGAAAGGTTGGAGGGAGGGGGTAAAGGAGGTTTTGTGTGCGAGGGGCTTGGACTTCCAGCAGGCGTGCGTGAGCGTGTTTGATAGGAGTGAATGGAGACAAATGGTTTTTAATACTTGACGTGCTGTTGGAGTGTGAGCAAAGTAACATTTATGAAGGGATTCAGGGAAACCGGCAGGCCGGACTTGAGTCCTGGAGATGGGAAGTACAGTGCCTGCACTCTGAAGGAGGGGTGTTAATGTTGCAGTTTAAAAACTGTAGTGTAAAGCACCCTTCTGGCAAGACAGTGATGGAGTGAATGATGGTGAAAGTTTTTCTTTTTCGGGCCACCCTGCCTTGGTGGGAATCGGCCAGTGTGATAATAATAATAATAAAAATAATAATAATAATACGATATAATTGAAGAAGGAAATTGTACAAAAATACGAGGGAGTGGTTGACACATCGTCAGTGTGGTTTTGTTTATGCTGGAGTGAACATTAGTCTCCCTGCTCTTCCAAACATTTCACAATAATTCATTGTTTGGTGCTTGTAGATTGAGTGCGACTGGAGTGGTAGAGGCAGTGGTAGAGGCAGTGGTAGAGGCAGTGGTAGAGGCAGTGGTAGAGGCAGTGATAGAGGCAGTGATAGAGGCAGTGATAGAGGCAGTGGTAGAGGCAGTGGTAGAGGCAGTGATAGAGGCAGTGGTAGAGGCAGTGATAGAGGCAGTGATATTTACTAACATGTTATAAATAATAATAGTACATTATGAATAACATTTATTATTATTATTTTTTTTTTTTTTTTTTTTTTTTATTATCACACTGGCCGATTCCCACCAAGGCAGGGTGGCCCGAAAAAGAAAAACTTTCACCATCATTCACTCCATCACTGTCTTGCCAGAAGGGTGCTTTACACTACAGTTTTTAAACTGCAACATTAACACCCCTCCTTCAGAGTGCAGGCACTGTACTTCCCATCTCCAGGACTCAAGTCCGGCCTGCCGGTTTCCCTGAATCCCTTCATAAATGTTACTTTGCTCACACTCCAACAGCACATCAAGTATTAAAAACCATTTGTCTCCATTCACTCCTATCAAACACGCTCACGCATGCCTGCTGGAAGTCCAAGCCCCTCGCACACAAAACCTCCTTTACCCCCTCCCTCCAACCTTTCCTAGGCCGACCCCTACCCCGCCTTCCTTCCACTACAGACTGATACACTCTTGAAGTCATTCTGTTTCGCTCCATTCTCTCTACATGTCCGAACCACCTCAACAACCCTTCCTCAGCCCTGTGGACAACAGTTTTGGTAATCCCGCACCTCTCCTAACTTCCAAACTACGAATTCTCTGCATTTATTCACACCACACATTGCCTTCAGACATGACATCTCCACTGCCTCCAGCCTTTTCTCGCTGCAACATTCATCACCATGCTTTCACACCATATAGAGCGTTGGTAAAACTATACTCTCATACATTCCCCTCTTTGCCTCCAAGGACAAAGTTTCTTTGTCTCCAAGACTCCTAAGTGCACACTCACTCTTTTTCCCTCATCAATTCTATGATTCACCTCATCTTTCATAGACCATCTGCTGACACGTCCACTCCCAAATATCTGAATACGTTTCACCTCCTCCATACTCTCTCCCTCCAATCTGATATTCAATCTTTCATCACCTAATCTTTTTGTTATCCTCATAACCTTACTCTTTCCTGTATTCACCTTTAATTTTCTATTTTTGCACCACCCTACAAATTCATCCACCAATCTCTGCAACTTCTCTTCAGAATCTCCAAGAGCACAGTGTCATCAGCAAAGAGCAGCTGTGACAACTCCCACTTTGTGTGTGATTCTTTATCTTTTAACTCCACGCCTCTTGCCAAGACCCTCGCATTTACTTCTCTTACAACCCCATCTATAAATATATTAAACAACCACGGTGACATCACACATCCTTGTCTAAGGCCTACTTTTTACTGGGAAAAAAATTTCCCTCTTTCCTACATACTCTAACTTGAGCCTCACTATCCTCGTAAAAACTCTTCACTGCTTTCAGTAACCTACCTCCTACACCATACACTTGCAACATCTGCCACATTGCCCCCCTATCCACCCTGTCATACGCCTTTTCCAAATCCATAAATGCCACAAAGACCTCTTTAGCCTTATCTAAATACTGTTCACTATATGTTTCACTGTAAACACCTGGTCCACACACCCCCTACCTTTCCTAAAGCCTCCTTGTTCATCTGCTATCCTATTTTCTGTCTTACTCTTAATTCTTTCAATTATAACTCTAACCATACACTTTACCAGGTATACTCAACAGACTTATCCCCTATAATTTTTGCACTCTCTTTTATCCCTTTGCCTTTATACAAAGGAACTATGCATGCTCTCTGCCAATCCCTAGGTACCTTACCCTCTTCCATACATTTATTAAATAATTGCACCAACCACTCCAAAACTATATCCCTACCTGCTTTTAAACCCATTTCTATCTTTATCCCATCAATCCAGCTGCCTTACCCCCTTTCATTTTACTTCTGCCTCACGAACTTCCCCACTCACAACGGCTCTTCCTAAATCCTACAAGATGTTATTCCTCCTTGTCCTATACACAAAATCACGCTTCCCTATCTTCATCAAACATTTAACAATTCCTCAAAATATTCCCTCCATCTTCCCAATACCTCTAACTCTCCATTTAATAATTTCCCCTCTCCTTTTTTTAACTGACAAATCCATTTGTTTTTCTGGGCTTTCTTAACTTGTTAATCTCCTCCAAAACTTTTCTTATTTTCAACAAATTTTTTGATAACATCTCACCCACTCTCTCATTTGCTCTCTTTTTACATTGCTTCCCCATCTCTTAACCTCTCTTTTTCTCCAAAATACTTTCCCTCTTTCATCACTTTACTTTGTAAAAACTTCATATGCTAACTTTTTTCTCCCCTTTCTATCTCTTTACATCATCATTCCACCAATCGCTCCTCTTCCCTTTCCTGCACCCACTTTCCTGTAACCACAAACTTTGCTGAACACTCTAACATACATTTTTAAACCTAGCCCATACTCTTCGACCCCATTTGCCCTTTCTCTCATTAGCCCATCTATCCTCCAATAGTTGTTTATATCTTACCCTAACTGCCTCCTCTTTTAGTTTATAAACCTTCACCTCTCCTTCCCTGATGCTTCTATTTCCTTGTATCCCCTCTACCTTTTACTCTCAGTGTAGCTACAACTAGAAAGTGATCGATATATCTGTGGCCCCTCTATAAACATGTACATCCCGAAGTCTACTCAACAGTCTTTTATCTTTCCCTTTCTATCCAACAAACTACTGTCATTTTGCCCTACAATCATTCTTTTATACTTTTTTTATCCTCTTTTTCTTAAAATATGTATTACCCATAACTAAACCCCTTTCTATACAAAGTTCAATCAATTAGGGTCCCCATTATCATTTACCACTGGCACCCCAAACTGTTACCTACACACCCTCGCTAAAGTTACTGCCCCGACTTTAGCATTCAGCGGTCCCCTACCACAATTACTCTTCTCACTTGGTTCAAAGGCTCCGATTACTTCACATAACATTCCTAAAAAATCTCTCTCTCTCCTCGATTCCTCTCTTCTTCCAGGTGAATACAGCTTAGTATGTACCCACCTCTCGAATCCAACCTTTACTTCTAATCCACATAATTCTTGAATTTACACATTCATATTCTCTTTTCTCCTTCCATAACTGATCATTTAACATTACTGCTACCCTTCTTTGCTCTAGACTCTCTCAGATATCCAGATTTAAATCATTTATTTCCCCCCACTGAAAACTCTCCTACCCCTTCAGCCTTTGTTTCGACTTTTTAGGGCCAGGACATTCCAACTTCTATTCATTCATAATACATTCAGCAATCATCTTGTTTCTTGTCATCCGCACTACATACACGCACATGTAAGCATCCCAGTTTTATGAAAGTTTTTTTCTTCTCTTTTTTTAGTAAATGTCTTAACAGGAGAAGGTGTGTTACTAGCCCATTGCTCCCGGCATTTTAGTCGCCTCATACGACAGCATGGCTTACGGAGGGAAAGGATTCTTTTCCACTTCCCCCATTGGACACTAGAAGAAATAAAGAAGAAAACAAGAGCTATTTAGAAAATAAGGAGAAAATCCTCGAGGTAGGGATATATATATATGCCGGTGCGTGTGTCTGTGAAAGTGGTGACCAAAGTGTAATGTAGGAGTAGCAAGTAGCCCCTGTTATTCTAGGATGTTTATGAGACAGAAAAAGTAAACCAGAATCCTACATCATGCAAAAAAGTTTACAGGTTTTTGTTTCACAGTCGTCTGGCAGGAGGGTAGTTTTAGTATTCCCTGGGTGGTTGCGGGACTACCAACCTACTACTAATTATATTTTATTATTATTATTATTATTATTATTATATTTTAAATGTTCTTAAAATATTAACATGTACTATTATTATTGATAACCTATATGTTTGTAAATACCACTGCCTCTACCACTGCCTCTATCCAATGCCTCGATCACTGGCCTTATCTCTGCCTCTATCCACGGCCTCTATACTGCCTCTATCCACTGCCTCCTACCACTGCCGCACCTGCGAAATATTGTGAAATGTTTGGAAAGAGGCACGGAGACTTAATGTTCACTCCAGCATAAACAAAGGCACACTGCGATGTGTCAAACCACTCCCTGTATTTTTGTACACCCCCTCTTTCCTTCTTTCAATTATATCGTATTATTTATTATTAATTCTTATTATTATTTTATTATTACTATTGGTTATGGTTAGCAGTAGTAGCAGAAATGTTTGATTCTTTGCTGTGTTCAAGAGGTAAACACATGATGTTCACCGTCCATACCTGTCCAAACAGCCCTTCCAATATGCGTCATGAATGTGTTTACATTATTTATACTGTAGTTAATAGCAAAATAATGAACAAACAAAACACTCACCACACTGAGTGGTGGGAGGGCTGGCTGCCAGTTGCGGGGGTCGGTGGGAGGGTTTGTAGGACTCACATTGGTTTGAGGAAGTGTGGAGGCCAGTGGGTGGAGTCTGTGGTATTTAATAACATACATGTTATTAAAGCATAACATGTATATATTTAGTACAACTTACGACGTTTTCATGTATTTTATGATTGTTCATCTGTTTCAACAAGTTAAGAGTATTGTATAATTATTTCCTACAATATATTTGGGCACCAAACATTCACGGTTTTTCAACATTCGCGAGGCTCTTGATCCTCTAACCCTCGCGAATGTTGAGGGACACCTGTACAATTAATCGGTTCCAGACACCAAAAAAATTGTCAAAAAAATACTATTTTTTGTAAAGATTGATTAACTATTGTTTTACATACACAAAAACAATGAGAAACTTAAATTAAAATGACTAATGAAATGGGATAAATGAACTTTTAACATCACCATTACTTTACGAATATTCTTGTTGGTGTTTGGAAGACAGGGTGGGAGAGAGGGGAGGACTGATTATGTTTGCAAGGGTAATCCCACTCCCTAAATGGACTTCAGGTATCAATCCCTATCCCAAGTTAATTCCAGTCTTTTTCTTTAACTGGCACCTTGGACCCAGCTTGACAGTCTCTGCACCCCTGTCGCACAAAAAAAAACTGTCCAGAGAAGTCGGTTTTCTGGCACCTCTAAGATTTGCTTGAGTGGGACAAGGTTTTGTCACTGAACATTTGCGAATATGGCTTGTTCAGCTTGGTAAGGGTGTTATTTTGACAAATTTGCACCACCCTCCACTTTGCACAAATGCCCTTAATTGCTGAAGAAGGCACCTTTTTCCCTCTCTCTTCCTCCTCCTCTGAACACAACTTCCTCAGCTTGTGGGCTGTGTTTGCTGTTGCAGCTGAAGGTCTTGAGCTCTTCATGGTTAGTTCTTGGGCCCACCCCATGGTGGCTTATTTTTGCAGTGCAACTAAATAATCAAACCACATAAAACACTGGATTTACAATGAAATGTTTGGTTTGAATACACAGCTTTGTTGCTCACTCACAAGAGAGAGAGCCAGAATGACTTCTGCACCGGCCGTGGCGGGTGGAATGCATCCAAATGGCTAAATACTTCTGAGTTGCGGCTGAAATCAAGGATCGATTTCAACAGAAACAAGGCGGCCCAAAATCCGATTGTGGCCAATATCTGCACCGGCCGTTATCTGTGGGTCCATTGTAATTCAATTTTGGGCTTTTCCAACAATAAAAGCATTGGATAATCTAATTTCACACACTGGCAACCCTAAAATTTGAGGCACTAATTGTATTTAGTGAAAAAAATAACAGCCGAGTTCCTCAATTTCAGTGCAGTGTGTGTTGTACTGCATGAAGTGCTCTACTATATGCCTCAACATCCAAGGAATATTGAGGGATACATCCCAAAAGAAATTCTTCAGTGTTTAGTTGGCAAATACAAACCTAATACATTACCATATTTAAACAGGAAAAGAGGAGTGGGGCATTTTCTAGAACCCAATTCCCAGACAATATTACCATACGTGAGGACAGGGAGCAAGGGAGGGAGGGGGCGAGCAAGCAAGAGGGAGGGAGGAGGAAGCAACGAGGGAGGGAAGGGGGCAACGGCAAGAGGGACGGGGGGCAGCAGCATGAGCAGTGAGAGGGTGGAAAAAAAAAGGGGGGGGGAGGGCCACAAAGCAAGCTTAACCCTTTGACTGTTTTGGTCGTATATATACATCTTATGAGCCAATGTGTTTGACGTACATACACTCAAAAATTCTAGCGGCTTCAAATCAAGCAGGAGAAAGCTGGTAGGCCCACATGTGAGAGAATGCATCTGTGTGGTCAGTGTGCTCAGCATTAAAAAATCCTGCAGCACACAGGGTAAAAAAAACTCCGACCATGTTTTTGGATTAAAACGCCGACTTTGAGGCGTATTTTCGTATAGTATTTATGGTTGTATTCTAGTTTTCTTGGTCCCATTTGATAGAATGGTGTGAATGTGTTTTTACTGTGGAGGGAAAATGAAATTGATGAAAATGGGGAAAAAGATTTTATAGAAATAGAAAGTGATTTTGATTGGTTTTTACTATGAAAAGGATCTTGAAAATGGAGCTCAAATTGGCAGAAATGGTTCGTTTTGGCCGATTTTCAGAGTAAACCATGAGTATTGTCCAATCACATGTCCAACTAGCCATTCTAACACACAGTAATGAATGGGTTGACGTTTTTTAAACAATTATTAATAATTTTTGCAGTAGTCTGCCATAACAGTAAATCTTCTATATTTTTGCACCCCCAACCTTGGAATAAAAAATCAAAATAGAAAGCAAAGAGTATTGATAAACAGGGGGTCTGGAGACGTGATGATGCACAGAGAAAGAGAAAGGAAGAAATGTTATTTTAGGGCCAGGCATGTCTGCATTGTTCATTCTGGAGCATATTTTGAAATAAATTTTAATTTGCATGAAATTGGCCAAATTGCTAATTTTGCCACTTTTATTGGTAGTTGAAATTGGTAATTGGTCGGTTTCTTGTCTGTACTCAATGATAGAGCAAATGGAGCTCTAAAAAGAAATAGCTATGAGCCTGGTGGACTAGAACAATGGAATTGCCGAAAATAGGGTCAAAGTGGGAGAAAAAATCGCCAATGCATAAATTTGCCGCGGTCGCAACTCGCGGACGGAGGATGAGAGTTGTAACCGTTTTAAATCAAATTTCTTATTTTTGGCGTCATTAACATCGGGAAAGGAGGAAAAGATTCTCTATCATTTCATCAACAAAAACTAATTTTTTTTTTTTCAAATATTTTGCAACACCAGGGGAGACTTCCAGGATTTGGGGTTGCGACAGTCAAATGGTTAATAGTGAGCTAGCACTCTGTGGTAGCTCACAATTGTTTCTGCATTCTTGTCTTGAAATAGTGTGGACAGTAAAACTTTGTCTCGAATTACCTAAGTTAAACATTTTGCACTATTTTACATTAGCATTATGTCAAAGGAGTCATTAACAGACAACACATGTACATGATGACTGACCGACCTTGGGTAAAAAAATCTTATGTCTGCAAGATGTAACACACTATATGAATCACAGTTCTGGGAGAAAAGCTCAGATAAATGATAGATGTGAATCAGTAAGTTCAGCCCAAATAAACAGGCAAACAAATATAAAACCAGAATATGGAAATCACAAAATGCAAACTGTCACCACTAAGGAAGTACAGTGCCATTACTTTAAATATAAGTGCACCAAGATTTCACTAAAGGCAGAGGTGACAACTAGGACAGACAGGTTACAGAGTTAGAGTCCCAAGATAAGGGGACAAGGCTGAAGACAGATAAGCCACAGTGATATGAAATATTTCTTTAGTAGTGTTCAGGAATGCTTAAAATGGATTATTGAGCTGGACGAGGGTAATTTTCAAAGTCAGGGTACTGCGTAATTGACAATTAGTACCCATGTCAAAAAGTCATATGATGTAAAAGATTAGTACAGGTTTGACCCTCAATAATAATCCGGCATCATCGGCACCTGTAGGTGCAAGTTAGTAATTTTGCCAGTTTACAGTGGTTAGGTTAGAATTACACCTAGACCACCAGCAACATTCATGCTACCTTTAAAATACCCCATTAAATCAATGTAAGTTGGTTAACCTTTTTCAATGTTGCGACCTTGACCTGGCAAAACTTGCTTCCAGTGTTTAATCCACTTTGACTTCGCGGCGTTTATATACGTTGCGACGTGGTACCGTGTTTGACGTATATGATACTCATAAATTTGGCGGCTGTCAAATCAGGCAGGACGAAAGCTAGGTAGGCCCACATGGAGAGGTATGGGTCTGTGTGGTCAGTGTGCACCCAAATAAAAAAAATTCCTGGAGCACGCAGTGCATAAAGAGAAAAAAAAAAACGCCGACCGTTTTTTTAATTAAAATGCCGACTTTGTGGTCTATTTTCGTATAGTATTTGTGGGTTTGTATTCTCGTTTTCTTGGTCTCATTTGATAGAATGGAAAACTATATTAAGAAATGGAGGTGATTTTGATTAATTTTACTATAAAAAAAACCCGGGAAATGGAGCACAAAGTACAGGAAATGTTTGATTTTTGCCGATGTTCAAAAGTGAACAAATGTGTCATTGTCCAATAAATGCCCAAAATAGCCATTCTAATACGCAGTCATGAATGGGTTGATGTAATTTTTACAATTATTACAGTATTGCAGTAGTCTGCATAACAGTAAATCTTCTATTTTTTGTTTGAAAAAAATTTTTCAAATAAAAAGCAAGAGTAATATCACAGGGACCTGGAGACATGACGGGATGAACAAAAAAATGTTTTTTTAGAGCCAGGAATGTCTGCATGTTCATTCTGGACCTTATTTTGAAATTGTCGTATTTTTTAATTTTCGTGAAAATTGGCCAAATTGCAAATTTCTGACCATGTTATTGGGTAGTTGAAATCGGTAAATGGGCATTTTCTTGTACTCAATCGATAGAAAAAAATAGAGTTCTGAAAAAATAGTTATGAGTTTGGTTGACTGGAATAACGGAATTAGCCAAAAATAGGGCTCAAAGTGGGCGAAATTGCCGATTTTTAAATATCGCCGAAGTCGCTAACTTCGCGAGAGCGTAATTCCGTCAGTTTTCCATCAAATTTCGTTTTTTTGGTGTCTTTACAATCGGGAAAAGATTCTCTATCATTTCATAAGAAAAAATAATTTTTTTTTTTTTCGAATATTTTGCGACACCAGAAGCAACTTCAGGATTTGGCCCTTCGACAGTCAAAGGGTTAAAGTATTTAAAAAAAAATTGTTTTATCATATGAAATGATAATCTTTTCCTGAAGGAAATGAAACCAAAAGTACAAAATTTGATGGAAAATTTAGGGAATTACGTTCTAGTAAAGTTAGCAGTCTTGGCGACATTTACGTATCTGCGATTTTGCCCACTTTACATCTTATTTTTAGCCAATTTCATTGTTTCAATTGACCATACTCATAGCTATTTCACTAGTATTCCTTTTATTCTCTTGGTTAAGAACAAGAAATTGCCCATTTACGTATTTCAACTATGCAATAAAGTGATTAGAAATCGGTAATTTGGCCAATTTCACACAAATTTCAAAAAATGCCAATTTCAAAATAGGATCCAGAATAAACAATGTAGACATTCCTGGCACTAAAATTACATTTTCTCTGTTCATTAGTCATCTCTAGGTCCCTCTTACATTACACTTGATTTCCATTATGAATTTTTATTCACACAAAAAATAGAAGATTTACTGTTATGCAGACTATTGCACTAGTATTGTAATAACTGTATAAATAACGTCAACTCATTTGTGACTGTGGATTAGATCAGCCAGTTGGACATGTACTGGACACATGACATGATTTGTTTACTCTTGAACATCAGCATAAATCGAACATTTCTGGTACTCTCGAGTTCAATTTCAAGATACTTTCCATTCTGAAACCAATCAAAATCATCTCTATTTCTATAATATATCTTCCAATCTATCAATTAAGTCCAAAAAACCAAGAATACAACTACAAAAATTTAAAAACCATAGGAAAATACACCGCAAAGTCACTGTTTTACATCAGAAACAGCAGCAGTTGTTTTCCCTCATTATGCACTGTGTGCTGCAGGATGTACGGTGTTTGTGCTTTACATGACAAGAAGCATTTCGTTAATTCACTGGAACCACAGCTGGGGTTCAAGTGAGCAGGCTATAACAATAAATGGAGGAAAACAAATTGGAATGGCTTGACTGTGTTTGTAAGTAAGACCAACAGTGTTTATGCAACAAGTAGCAGCAGGTTGGCGAGGCAACCCAGGAAATTTGAAATTATGTTAGCCAAAATTAGTGCCTGATTACTGATGAAACTGGATTAGTGATTGCCGGATCAGTGATGTCCAACCCATACTTACAAACTTACCAGATTGGTGTGATTCGTGGAATGAAGAAGTAAAGGGTGTGATAAAAGAGAAAAAGGTAGCTTATGAGAGGTATTTACAAAGCAGAAGTGTTATAAGAAGAGTAGAGCATATGGAGAGTAAAAGAAAGGTGAAGAGAGTGGTGAGAGAGTGCAAAAGGAGAGCGGATGATAGAGTGGGAGAGGCACTGTCAAGAAATTTTAATGAAAATAAGAAAAATTTTTGGAGTGAGTTAAACAAGTTAAGAAAGCCTAGGGAACGAATGGATTTGTCAGTTAAAAACTGAGAAAGGGAGTTAGTAGATGGGGAGATGGAGGTACAGTGGAACCTCAAATTTCGAATGTATCGCTTATTGAACTCTTCGAAAATAGATCCCTTTTCTCGAACCAACTTTGTCCCTATTATCGAACTCGCCCCTATTTTCGAACCACCAGGCACCGGACCTGTCAGGCATTAAAAGACAGAGAAGGGAAGTAACCCCAGAGAGGGCTTTGATACCTGAAGTCCTCATGGAGGGGGATTCTCCTTCCAAACACTAACTCCAACTTCCTCTCTCCTCCTCCCTATCTTCCAGATGCCATCACCAATCTAAAATAAAGGTAAGTAAAAAACTGTTGTCCAGAGGGCTGAGGAAGGGTTGTTGAGGTGGTTCGGACATGTGGAGAGAATGGAGCGAAACAGAATAACTTCAAGAGTGTATCAGTCTGTAGTGGAAGGAAGGCGGGGTAGGGGTCGGCCTAGGAAAGGTTGGAGGGAGGGGGTAAAGGAGGTTTTGTGTGCGAGGGGCTTGGACTTCCAGCAGGCATGCGTGAGCGTGTTTGATAGGAGTGAATGTAGACAAATGGTTTTTAATACTTGACGTGCTGTTGGAGTGTGAGCAAAGTAACATTTATGAAGGGGTTCAGGGAAACCGGCAGGCCGGACTTGAGTCCTGGAGATGGGAAGTACAGTGCCTGCACTCTGAAGGAGGGGTGTTAATGTTGCAGTTTAAAAACTGTAGTGTAAAGCACCCTTCTGGCAAGACAGTGATGGAGTGAATGATGGTGAAAGTTTTTCTTTTTCGGGCCACCCTGCCTTGGTGGGAATCGGCCAGTGTGATAATAAAAAAAAAAAAAAAAAAAATTAATAAAATGTCATTTTCTATGTTTATTTAAATTTATTAATATATAATTGAACACTTTGCTGTGTGTATGTAAAACTATAATCTCAATAAAATGTATTTTTTTTTTTTGTGAATATTTTTCGGTTTCTGGAATGGATTAATTAAGAGCATAAGAACATAAGAAAGAAGAAACACTGCAGCAGGCCTACTGGCCCTTGTGAGGCAGGTCCAAGTCTCCTACTGCCTTAAGCCAAAGCCCCAACCTAGTCAGGTCAGGTCATATTCATTTAAGGAAGGAACACGGCAGCTGACCTAGTAGCACAAGCTAATCAGGTCCAACTCACACCCATAGACACCCACTCATGTATTTATCTAACCTATTTTTAAAACTACACAACATTTTAGCTTCTATAACTGTACTCGGGAGTTTGTTCCACTCATCCACAACTCTGTTACCAATTATTATCATAATCAAAAAGAAGCACTAAGCCACAAGGGCTATACAGCACTGCAGGGTAAGATAAGAGAGATAAGATTTCGTTCGGATTTTTAACCTCGGAGGGTTAGCCACCCAGGATAACCCAAGAAAGTCAGTGCGTCATCGAGGACTGTCTAACTTATTTCCATTGGGGTCCTTAATCTTGTCCCCCAGGATGCGACCCACACCAGTCGACTAACACCCAGGTACCTATTTGCTGCTAGGTGAACAGGACAACAGGTGTAAGGAAACGTGTCGAAATGTTTCCACCCGCCGGGAATCGAACCCGGGCTCTCCATGTGTGAAGCGGGAGCTTTAGCCACCAGGCCACCGGGCCTGGTAGGGAAGGAAGCGAGGGTACTGGGTGGTAGAAGGAGGGAGGGATGATCAGTAGGTTACAGAAGACAGCGGAGCCAGGGATAGTGCGGGGGTAGAAGGCAGCAAGAGATTGAGGTAGAAAGGGCTGAAGGTATCATCAGAGTTTGTGAAGTCAGTTGTTGTCAAAAAGTCAATGAGAGAGTCCGGATGAAAGGTGGGTCCATCAGCGAGAAGGGAAGGTAAAGAGAGAGCAGCGGAGCGAAGACGACGTTGGAGGTATATTCTGCGTGCTCGTTGATAAAGTGGGCAGTCTAATAGAATGTGGCTAACCGATAATGGAACCTGACAATTCTCACAGAGAAGAGTATGGCCAATGCGAAGACGGGAGAGAGTAGTCTCCCAACCTCGACACAGGTGACAAGACGATGGCCAGTAACCTATACTCGGTTTAATAGATTGAAGTTTGTTACCGAGCAGAGTAGACTAACGTTGTTGCCAACGGGTGTGAAGGTGGGTAGCTATTGCAGTAAAATAGTCCATAAATGGAACACCTCTATATGAAACTGGTAGGTCATGTACTGCTGACCGCGCAGCAGTGTCTGCCTGTTCATTGCCCTGTACGTCAACATGACCAGGGACCCAACAAAAAACAATATCTTTATGCTTGGAAGAGATGCAGCATAGCCAAAGTTGGATATGGAGGACTAAGGGGTGAGGTGTATTAAATTTCTGTATAGCCTGTAAAGCACTAAGGGAGTCTGAGACAACCACAAATGATGACAGGCATAGATGCAATATGGATAAGTGCTGCAAGAATGGTATACAATTCAGCAGTAAAGATACTAGCTGAAGATAGTAAATGCCCTGTGTACACTGCAATGGCATGAGAAAGAGTGGAAGTGGTCAAGAAAAAGAGAGCGGGAAGCTAACATAGACAGTTGGGCTTTCAAGCAAGGGAGTGAGAAAGAACAGACTCGAACAGCTGGAACTTCCCAGGGGTGTAGGGAAAAGTGAGATGCTACATGAAGAGGTGGTAATTGAAGAGAAGACAAGAGCGAATGTAGGCGAAGGGAGAGGGGATGGAGCAAACAGGGGCGGCGAACAAATAAAGAATGTCTACTAATATCGGTGACCATTCTATAAATGGAAGGATTGCGGAGATCATGAGAGCGTACATAGTAGAGAAGGCAATGGGCATCACGGCGATCAGACAAGGATGGAACATTAGCTTCTGCATAGAGACTCTCAACAGGGGAAGAGCGAAAAGCACCAAGGCATAAATGTACTCCTTGGTGATGGATGGGGTTAAGGCTAGAGAGAGTAGCAGGAGAGGCCGCTTAATAAATCTGGTCACCATAATCAAGTTTCGATAAAATGAGGGCTGAATGTAGGCGAAGCAGAGTTCGACGATCAGCTCCCCAAGAAAGATGAGCAAGGGTTTTAAGAA
>NC_069407.1:491547-555033 GCF_026875155.1 Cherax quadricarinatus | reverse complement strand
AGTTAGGAGGAGGTGCAGGATTCCCAAAACTGTTGTCCAAGGGCTGGGGAAGGGGTTTTTTGAGGGGGTTCGACATGAGAGAGAATGGAGCGAAACAGAATGACTTCAAAGGTTCTCTGAGTGGAAGGAAGGGGGGGTGGGGGTCGCCTGGGAAAGGTGGAGGGGGGGGGAAAAGGGGGGTTTTGTGTGCGAGGGGCTTTGGATTTCCACGGGGCGTGCGGGGGTGTTTGATGGAGGAAGGGAAAAAAAAGGTTTTTAATACTTGACGTGCTTTTGGGAGTGTGAGCAAAGTAACATTTATAAAGGGATTCGGGGAAACCGGCGGGCCCGGGACTTGGCCTGGAGATGGGAAGTACATCCCTGCCTCTGAAGGAGGGGGGTTAATGTTGCATTTAAAAACTGTATGTAAAGCCCCTTCTGGCAAACATGAGGAGTAATGAGGGTAAAAGTTTTTCTTTTTGGGGCCACCCTGCCTTGGTGGGAATGGGCCAGTGTGATAATAATAAAATAAAAAAAATAATAATATACGATATAATTGAAAAAGGGAAATTGTAAAAAAAAATAAAAGGGAGTGGTTGACACATCGCAGTGTGGTTTTGTTTATGCGGAGTGAACATTAGTCTCCCTCTCTTCCAAAATTTCACAAAAATTCTTGTTTGGTGTTTAGATTGAGTCGATGGGGGGAAGGCATGGAGAGGCAGGGGTTTAAGCAGGGGAGGCAGTGGTAGGGGGCTGTAGAGGCGTATAGAGGCAGTGATAGAGGCAGTGGTAGGGGCAGTGGTAGGGGCATGATAAAGGCAGTGGTAGAGGCGTGATAGAGCAGTAAATTTTTACAACATGTTAAAAAAATAAAGTACTTTATAATAACATTTTTATTATTATTTTTTTTTTTTTTTTTTTTTTTTTTTATCACACGGGCCGTTTCCCCAAAAGGGCAGGGGGCCCGAAAAAGAAAAACTTCACCATCATTCACTCCATCACTGTCTTCCAGAAGGGGGCTTTACACTACAGTTTTTAAATGCAAAAATAAAAAACCCCCCCTTCAGAGTGCAGGCACGTACTTCCATCTCCAGGACCAAATCCCCCGGCCCGCCGGTTTCCCCGAATCCCTTTATAAATTTACTTTTCCACACTCCAACAGCCACAATAAAAAAAAACCTTTGTCTCCATTCACTCCTACAAACAAACGCCACGCATGCCTGCGGAATCCAACCCCTCACACAAAAAAATCCTTTACCCCCTCCCCCAACCTTTTCCCGCCGACCCCTACCCCGCCTTCTTCCCCACAGACTGATACACTCTTGAAGTATTCTTTTCGCTCCATTCTCTCTACATGTCCGAACCACCCAAAAAACCCTTTCCCCACCTTGGACAACAGTTTTGGTAATCCCCCCACCCCCCTAACTTCCAAATACAATTCTCTGCTTAATTCCACCACACATTGCCTTCAGACTGACCTCCACTGCCTCCACCTTTTTCCCCGTGCAACTTCATCACCCATGCTTTACACCCAAAAAACGTTGGTAAAAAATACTCTCAACTTTCCCCCCCCCCCGCCTCCCAAGGACAAAGTTCTTTTTCTCCACAGACCCTAATGCACCACCACCTTTTTCCCCCTCAATTCTATTTATTCACCTCATCTTCATGACCTCTGGACCGTCCACCCCAAATATCGAATACGTTCCCCCTCCTCCAACCTCTCCCCCAATCTGATATTCAATCTTTTTTCACCTAATCTTTTGGGTTATCCTCATAACCTTACCTTTCCTGTATTCACCTTTAATTTTCTTTTTTGCCACCCTACCCAAATTCATCCACCCCTTCCCCGCAACTTTTTTCAGAATCCCCAGACACAGTTCCCCTCAGCAAAAAGCAGGTGACAACCCCACTTTTGGGGTTTTTTTTTTCTTTTTAAATCCACCCTCTTGCCAAGACCCTCGCAATTACTTCTCTTACAACCCCATCTATAAATTATTAACAACCACGGTGACATCACACATCCTTGTCTAAGGCCTACTTTTACGTGGGAAAAAATTTCCCTCTTTCCTACATACTCTAACTTGAGCCTCACTATCCTCGTAAAAACTCTCACTGCTATTCAAGTAACTACCACCTACACCATACACTTGCAACATACTGCCAACATTGCCCCCTATCCACCCTGTCATACCTTTTCCAAATCCATCAAATGCCACAAAAGACCTCTTTGCCTTATCTAAATACTGTTCACTAATATGCTTTCACTGTAAACACTGGCCACCACACCCCCTACCTTTCCTAAAAAAAGCCTCCTTGTTTCAATCTGCATCCTATTTTCCTTCTTACTCTTAATTCTTTCCAATATAACTCTACCATACACTTTACCAGGTATACTCAACAGACTTATCCCCCTATAATTTTTGCACTCTCTTTTATCCCCTTTGCCTTTATACAAAGGAACTATGCATGCTCTCTGCCAATCCCTAGGTACCTTACCCTCTTCCATACATTATTAAATAATTGCACCAACCACTCCAAAACTATATCCCTACCTGCTTTTAACATTTCTATCTTTATCCCATCAATCCCAGCTGCCTTACCCCCTTTCATTTTACCTACTGCCTCACGAACTTCCCCCACACTCACAACTGGCTCTTCCTCACTCCTACAAGATGTTATTCCTCCTGTCCTATACACAAAATCACAGCTTCCCTATCTTCATCAACATTAACAATCCTCAAAATATTCCCTCCATCTTCCCAATACCTCTAACTCTCCATTTAATAACTCTCCTCTCCTATTTTTAACTGACAAATCCATTTGTTCTCTAGGCTTTCTTAACTTAGTTAATCTCACTCCAAAACTTTTCTTATTTTCAACAAAATTTGTTTGATAACATCTCACCCACTCTCTCATTTGCTCTCTTTTTACATTGCTTCACCACTCTCTTAACCTCTCTTTTCTCCATATACTCTTCCCTCCTTGCATCACTTCTACTTTGTAAAAACTTCTCATATGCTAACTTTTTCTCCCTTACTACTCTTTTACATCATCATTCCACCATCGCTCCTCTTCCCTCCTGCACCCACTTTCCTGTAACCACAAACTCTGCTGAACACTCTAACACTACATTTTTAAACCTAGCCCATACCTCTTCGACCCCATTGCCTATGCTCTCATTAGCCCATCTATCCTCCAATAGTTGTTTATATCTACCCTAACTGCCTCCTCTTTTAGTTTATAAACCTTCACCTCTCTCTTCCCTGATGCTTCTATTCTCCTTGTATCCCATCTACCTTTTACTCCTCAGTGTAGCTACAACTAGAAAGTGATCTGATATATCTGTGGCCCCTCTATAAACATGTACATCCTGAAGTCTACTCAACAGTCTTTTATCTACCAATACATAATCCAACAAACTACTGTCATTTTGCCCTACATCATATCTTGTATACTTATTTATCCTCTTTTTCTTAAAATATGTATTACCTATAACTAAACCCTTTTCTATACAAAGTTCAATCAAAGGGCTCCCATTATCATTTACACCTGGCACCCCAAACTTACCTACCACACCCTCTCTCAAATTTTCCGCCTACTTTAGCATTTCAGGTCCCCTCACATTACTCTCTCACTTGGTTCAAAGGCTCCTATTTATGCACTAACTTCACCAAATCTCTCTCTCATCCTCCTGCATTCCTCTCTTCTCCAGGTGCATACCAACGCTTATTATGACCCACGTTCTCGCATCAACTTTTACTTTAATCCACATAATTCTTAATTTACACATTCATATTCTCTTTCTTTTTCTCCTTCCATAACTGATCATATAACATTACTGCTACCCCCTTCCTTGCTCTCTCTCTCAGATACTTCCAGATTTAATCACCATTTCTTTCCCCCCACTGAAACTCCACCACCCCCTTCAGCTTTGTTTCGCTAGGGCCGGGACATCCAACTTCTTTTTCAATTCAGAACATCAGCAATCATCTGTTTCTTGTCATCACGCATCTACATCCACGCACATAAAGCATCCCAGTTTTTATAAAGTTTTACTTCTTCTCTGTTTTAGTAAATGTCCACAGGAGAAGGGGATTACTATCCCAATGCTCCCGCATTTTTAGTCGCCTCATACGACACGCATGGCTTACGGAGGAAAGATTCTTTTCCACTTCCCCATGGACACTAGAAGAAATAAAGAAGAACAAGAGCTATTTAGAAAAAGGAGAAAAACCTAGATGTATGTATATATATATGCATGTGCGTGTCTGTGAAGTGTGACCAAAGTGTAAGTATGAGTAGCAAGATAACCGATTATCTAGCATGTTCATAGACAGAAAAAGAAACCAGCAATCCTACCATCATGCAAAACAGTTAGAGGTTTTTGTTTCACAGTCATCTGGCAGGATGGTAGTACTTCCCTGGGTGGTTGCTGTCTACCAACCTACTACCTACATTATTATTATTATTATTATTATTATTATTATTATTATTATAAATGTTATTAATATTAACATGTAACGTATTATTATTTTATAACATAAGTTAGTAAATACCAACTGCCGCTGCCTCTAACACTGCCTCTATCACTGCCTCTATCACTGCCTCTATCACTGCCTCTATCACTGCCTCTATCACTGCCTCTACCACTGCCTCAACTGCTGAATTATTGTGAAATGTTTGGAAGAGCACGGAGACTAATGTTCACTCCAGCATAAACCAAAGTCACACTGACGAAGTGTCAACCACCGCCTCGTATTTTTGTACAAATTTCCTTCTTCAATTAAAGCGTATTATTATATTATTATTATTATTATATTATTATTATTAATATTAATTACTATTGTTAATTGTTAGCATGCAGAAATGTTTGATTCTTTCTGTGTTCAAGAGCAAACACATGATGTCCACCGTACCAATACCTGTCCAAACAGCATTCCAATATGCAGTCATGAATGTGTTTTACATTATTTAGACTGTAGTTTGAAAATAGCAAATAATGAACAAACAAAACGACTCACCACACTTGATGGTGGGAGGGCTGTCTGCAAGTTGCGGGGGTCGTTGGGAGGGTAGTAGGGACTCACATTGGTTGAGGAAGTGGTGGAGGCAGTGGTGGAGTCTGTGGTATTTAATAACATACATGTTATTAAAGCATAACATGTATATATTTAGTACAACTTACGACGTTTTCATGTATTTTATGATTGTTCATCGTTCAACAAGTTAAGCAGTATTGTATTATATTTCCCTACAATATATTGGGGCACCAAACATTCACGGTTTTTCAACATTCGCGAGGCTCTTGATCCTCTAACCCTCGCAAATGTTGAGGGACACCTGTACAATTAATCGGTTCCAGACACCAAAAAATATTAACAAAAAAATACATTTTTTTTAAAGATTAACTATAGTTTTACATACACAAAACAATGAGAACTAAATAAAATGACTAATGAAATGGATAATTGAACATTTAACATCACATTTACCTTTACTGAATATTCTTGTTGGTGTATGGAAGACAGGGAGGAGAGAGGGAGGACTGATTATTGTTTGCAAGGGTAATCCCACTCCCTAATGACTTCAGGTATCAAGTCCCTATCCCAAGTTACTTCCATTCTTTTTCTTTTACTGGCACTTGGACCAGCTGACAGTCTCTGCATACTGCACCCCTTCGCCACAAAAAAAAACTGTCCATAGAAGTCTTGTTTCTGCATCCCTCTAAGATTTGCATGAATGGGACGAAGGTTTTGGTCACTGTACATGTTGCAGATATGCCTTGTTTCAGCTTGGCAGGGGTGATATTTCTGCACAAAACTTGCACCACCCCCACTTGTCACAAATGTCCTTAATTGCTGAAGAAGGCACCTTTTTCCCTCTCTCTCCTCCTCCTCTAACCAACTTCCTCAGCTGTGTGTGTTGCTGGTGCAGCTGAAGGTCTTGCAGCTCCTTCAATGTTTAGTTCTTGCTTGGCCCATGGTGCTTATTTTGGCAGTTGCCACCTAAATAAACAACTCACAAAAAACAATGATTATAAACATTGAAATGTTTGGATGAATACACTTTTGTTGCTCACTTGTCACCAAGAGAGAGAGCAAGAAATGACTTCTGCACACGGCGTGGCGGGTGGATGCATCCAATATGGCTAATTTCTGAGTTGCCGGCTGAAATCAAGGATAGAATTTCAACCAAAAATGAGGCCAAAAATCCGATTTGGCCAATATCTGCACCGGCCGTTATCTGTGGGTCCATTGTAATTCAATTTTGGGCTTTTCCAACAATAAAAGCATTGGATAATCTAATTTCACACACTGGCAACCCTAAAATTTGAGGCACTAATTGTATTTAGTGAAAAAAATAACAGCCGAGTTCCTCAATTTCAGTGCAGTGTGTGTTGTACTGCATGAAGTGCTCTACTATATGCCTCAACATCCAAGGAATATTGAGGGATACATCCCAAAAGAAATTCTTCAGTGTTTAGTTGGCAAATACAAACCTAATACATTACCATATTTAAACAGGAAAAGAGGAGTGGGGCATTTTCTAGAACCCAATTCCCAGACAATATTACCATACTTGAGGACAGGGAGCAAGGGAGGGAGGGGGCGAGCAAGCAAGAGGGAGGGAGGAGGCAAGCAAGAGGGAGGGAGGGGGCAAGCAAGAGGGAGGGAGGGAGCAAGTGAGAGGGAGAAAAAAAAGGGGGGGGGAGGGCCACAAAGCAAGCTTAACCCTTTGACTGTTTTGGTCGTATATATACATCTTATGAGCCAATGTGTTTGACGTACATACACTCAAAAATTCTAGCGGCTTCAAATCAAGCAGGAGAAAGCTGGTAGGCCCACATGTGAGAGAATGCATCTGTGTGGTCAGTGTGCTCAGCATTAAAAAATCCTGCAGCACACAGTGCATAATGGGGTAAAAAAAACTCCGACCATGTTTTTGGATTAAAACGCCGACTTTGAGGCGTATTTTCGTATAGTATTTATGGTTGTATTCTAGTTTTCTTGGTCCCATTTGATAGAATGGAAAAGATATTATAGAAATAGAAGTGATTTTGATTGGTTTTACTATGAAAAGGATCTTGAAATGGAGCTCAAATTGGCAGAAATGTTCGATTTTGGCCGATTTTCAAGAGTAAACAAATGACGTCATTGTCCAATACATGTCCAACTAGCCATTCTAACACACAGTAATGAATGGTTTGACGTTATTTATACAATTATTAAAATATTGCAGTAGTCTGCATAACAGTAAATCTTCTATTTTTTGTGAATAAAAATTCAAATAGAAAGCAGAGTATTATAACAGGGTCTGGAGACGTGAACTGATGAAACAGAGACAATTTATTTTAGGCAGGCATGTCTGCATTGTTCATTCTGGAGCCTATTTTGAAATTAAATTTTAATTTGCATGAAATTGGCCAAATTGCTAATTTCTGACCACTTTATTGGGTAGTTGAAATTGGTAAATGGGCGGTTTCTTGTACTCAATCGATAGAACAAATGGAGCTCTAAAGAAATAGCTATGAGCCTGGTGGACTAGAACAATGGAATTGGCCGAAAATAGGGCTCAAAGTGGGAAAAATCGCCAATGCATAAATGTTGCCGAGGTCGCTAACTTCGCGAGAGTGTAAGTTTTCAATCAAATTTCGTATTTTTGGCGTCATTAACATCGGGAAAAGATTCTCTATCATTTCATAACAAAAACTAATTTTTTTTTTTTTCAAATATTTTGCAACACCAGGGGAGACTTCCAGGATTTGGGGTTGCGACAGTCAAATGGTTAATAGTGAGCTAGCACTCTGTGGTAGCTCACAATTGTTCTGCATCTTTTCTTGAATAGTGTGGACAGTACAACTTTGTCTCCAGTATTACCTAAGTTAAACATTTTGCACTATTTTACATTAGCATTATGTCAAAGGAGTCATTAACAGACAACACATGTACATGATGACTGACCGACCTTGGGTAAAAAAATCTTATGTCTGCAAGATGTAACACACTATATGAATCACAGTTCTGGGAGAAAAGCTCAGATAAATGATAGATGTGAATCAGTAAGTTCAGCCACAAATAACAGGCAACATAATATAAAACCCATGAATATGAATTCACAAATGCAAACTTTCAACACTAAGGAAGTACAGTGCCATTACTTTAAATATAAGTGCACCAAGATTTCGCTAAAGGCAGAGGTGACAACTAGGACAGACAGGTACAGAGTTAAGAGCTCCAAGCATAAGGGGACAAGCTGAAGACAGATAAGCCACAGTGATATGAAATATTTCTTTAGTCTCAGGATGCTTAAAATGGATTGAGCTGGACGAGAGTAATTATTACAAAGTCAGTGTACAGCTAAAGTACAAATAAGTACCCATGTCAAATAATGTCATATAATGTAAAAGATAGTACAGGTTGACCCTCAATAATCCGGCATCATCGGCACCTGTAGGGTGCCAGATTAGTAATTTTGCCAGATTACAGTGGTTAGGTTAGAATACACCTAGCCCAACAGCAAACCACTTCATGCTACCTTTAAAATACCCCATAAATCAATGTAAGTTGGTTAACCTTTTTCACTGTTGCGACCCTTGCTTGCAAACTTGCTCCCAGTGTTAAAGTATTTAAAAAAAAATTGTTTTATCATATGAAATGATAATCTTTTCCTGAAGGAAATGAAACCAAAAGTACAAAATTTGATGGAAAATTTAGGGAATTACGTTCTAGTAAAGTTAGCATCCCTTGGCACTTTACGTATCTGCGATTTTGCCCACTTTACATCTTATTTTTAGCCAATTTCATGTTTCAGCAGTTGACCTACTCATAGCTATTTCACTAGTATTCCTTTATTCCTCCTTGGTTAAGAACAAGAAATTGCCCATTTACGATTTCAACATGCAATAAAGTGAGTTAGAAACGAAATTTGGCCAATTTCACACACAAATTTCAAAACTGCCAATTTCAAAATAGGATCCCAGATAGAACAATGTAGACATTCCGGCACTAAAATTACATTATCTCTCTGCGTTCATGTTATCTTCTCAGGTCCCTCTTACTACACTTGATTTCCATTATGAATTTTTAATCACACAAAAAATAGAATATTTACTGTTATGCAGACTATTGCACTAGTAATTGTAAAAACGATAAATACTCCAACCTCATTTGTGACTGTGGATAGATCAGCCAGTTGGACATGTACTGGACACATATGATTTGTTTACTCTTGAACATCAGCATAAATCGAACATTTCCTGGGACTCTCGGTTCATTTCAAGATACTTACCATTCTGAAAACCAATCAAAAAAAATCATCTTTCTATTTCTATAATATATCTTCCAATCTAATAAATTAAGTCCAAAAAAAACCAAGAATAACAACTAAAAAATTTAAAAACCATAGGAAAATACACCGCAAAGCACTGTTTTACATCAAAACGCAGCAGTTGTTTTTCCTCATTATGACTGTGTGGCTGCAGGATGTAACGGTGTTTGTGCTTTACATGACAAGAAGCATTTCGTTAATTCACTGGAACCACAGCTGGGGTTCAAGTGAGCAGGCTATAACAATAAATGGAGGAAAACAAATTGGAATGGCTTGACTGTGTTTGTAAGTAAGACCAACAGTGTTTATGCAACAAGTAGCAGCAGGTTGGCGAGGCAACCCAGGAAATTTGAAATTATGTTAGCCAAAATTAGTGCCTGATTACTGATGAAACTGGATTAGTGATTGCCGGATCAGTGATGTTCCAACCATAATTACAAACTTACCAATTGGGTGTGAATTCGGGGAATGGAAGAAGTTAAGGGTGTGAAAAAGGAGAAAAAGGTGCTTATGAGAGGTATTTACAATAGCAGAAGTGTTATAAGAAGAGTAGAGCATATGGAGAGTAAAAGAAAGGTGAAGAGAGTGGTGAGAGAGTGCAAAAGGAGAGCGGATGATAGAGTGGGAGAGGCACTGTCAAGAAATTTTAATGAAAATAAGAAAAATTATTGAGTGAGTTAAACACAGTTAAAGAAGCCAAGGGAACGAATGATTTGTCAGTTAAAAACTGAGAAAGGGAGTTAGTAGATGGGGAGATGGAGGTACAGTGGAACCTCAAATTTCGAATGTATCGCTTATTGAACTCTTCGAAAATAGATCCCTTTTCTCGAACCAACTTTGTCCCTATTATCGAACTCGCCCCTATTTTCGAACCACCAGGCCCCGACCTGTCAGGCATTAAAAGACAGAGAAGGGAAGTAACCCCAGAGAGGGCATTGATACCTGAAGTCCTCATGGAGGGGGATTCTCCTTCCAACCACAACTCCAACTTCCTCTCTCCTCCTCCCTATCTTCCAGATGCCATCACCATCTAAAATAAAGGTAATAAAAAAACTTTTTGTCCAAGGGCGAGGAAGGGTTGTTGAGGTGTTTCGGACATGTGGAGAGAATGGACGAACAGAATAACTTCAAGAGTGTTATCAAGTCTGTATAGAGGAAGGAATGCGGGGTAAGGGTCGGCCTAGGCAAAGGTTGAGGAGGGTAAACGGAGGTTTTGTGGTGCGAGGGGCTTGGACTTCCTGCAGCATGCGTGAGCGTGTTTATAGAGTGAATGTAGACAAATGGTTTTTAATCTTAACGTGCTGTTGAGTGTGACAAAGTAACATTTATGAAGGGTTCAGGAAACCGGCAGGCCGGACTTGAGTCCTGGAGATGGGAAGTACAGTGCCTGCACTCTGAAGGAGGGGTGTTAATGTTGCAGTATAAAAACTGTAGTGTAAAGCACCCTTCTGGCAAGACTGATGGAGTGAATGATGGTGAAAGTTTTTCTTTTTTTCGGGGTCGGGCCGACCTGCCTGGTGGAAACGGCCAGGTGTGATAATAAAAAAAAAAAAAAAAAATTAATAAAATGTCATTTTCTATGTTTATTTAAATTTATTAATATATAATTGAACACTTTGCTGTTTATGTAAAACTATTTTAAAAAAATTTTCCTTCAATAAAATGTATTTTTTTTTTTGTGAATATTTTTCGGTTTCCTGGAATGATTAATAAGAGCAAAGACTTAAGAAAGAAGAAACACTGCACAGGCCTACTGGCCTTGTGAGGCAGGTCCAAGTCTCCTACTGCCTAAACAAAGCCCCAACCTAGTCAGCAGGTCCATATTCATTTAAGAAGAACACGGCAGCCTGACCTAGTAGCACAACTAATCAGGTCCAACCACACACCCATAGACCACCCACTCAGGTATTTATCTAACCTATTTTTTAAAACTAACACAACATTTTAGCTTCTATAACTGTACTCGGGAGGGGGTTGTTCACTCATCCCCACAACTCTGTTACCAATTATTATCATAATCAAAAAGAAGCACTAAGCCACAAGGGCTATACAGCACTGCAGGGTAAGATAAGAGAGATAAGATTTCGTCGGATTTTTAACACTCGGAGGTTAGCCACCCAGGATAACCCAATAAAGTCAGTGCGTCATCGAGGACTGTCGACCTTATTTCCATTGGGGTCCTTAAATCTTGTTCCCCCGATGCGACCCACAAACCAGTCGACTAACACCCAGGTACCTATTTGCTGCTAGGTGAACAGGACAACAGGTTGGTAAGGAAACGTGTCGAAATGTTACCACGCCTCGGGAATCGAACCCGGGCTCTCCATGTGTGAAGCGGGAGCTTTAAGCCACCAGCCCACGGCCTGGGAGGGAAGGAAGCGAGGGTACTGGGTGGTAAAGAGGAGGGGGATGATCATAGGGTTACAGGAAACAGCGGAGCCAGGGATATGCGGGGGTAGAAGGCAGCAAGAGATTGAGGAAAAAGGCTGAAGGTATCATCAGAGTTTGTGAAGTCCGTTGTTGTCAAAAAGTCAATGGAGAGAGTCCGGATGAAAGGTGGTCCCATCAGCGAGAAGGAAGGTAAAGAGAGAGCAGCGGAGCGAAGAGCTACGTTGGAGGTAATATACTGCGTGCTCGTTGATAAAGTGGGCAGTCTAATAGAATGTGGCTAACACCGATAATGGAACCATGACACTTCTCACAGAGAAGGATATGCCAATGCGAAGACGGAGAGAGTAGTCTCCCAACCTCGACACAGTGCAAACCGATGGGCCATAACCTATACTCGGTTTAATAGATTTGAAGTTTGTTACCGAGCAGAGAAAGACTAACGTTTTTGCCCAACCGGGTGTGAAGTGGGTAGTATTGCAGTAAAATAGTCCATAAATGGAACACCTCTATATGAAACTGGTGTCATGTACTGCTGATCACGCGCAGCAGTGTCTGCCTGTTCATTGCCCTGTACGTCAACATGACCCAGGGACGGCCAACAAAAAAACATTATCTTTATGCTTGGAGAGATGCAGATTAGCCAAAGTTGGATATGAGGACTAAGGGGTGAGGTGTATTAAATTTCTGTATAGCCTGTAAAGCATAAGGGAGTCTGAGGGAAAAACAAAACCACAAATATGACGTCATAGATCAATATTGGATAAGTCTGCAAGAAGGTAACAATTCAAAGTAAAGATACATCTGAAATAGTAAATGCCACTGTGTACACTGCAATGGCATGAGAAGAGTGGGAAGTGGTCAGAAAAAAGAGAGCGGGAAGCTAACATAGACAGTTGGGCTTCAAGCAAGGAGTGAAAAGTACAGACTCGGAAACAGCCTGGATCTTCCCAGGGGTGTAGGAAAAGTAGATGCTACATACGAGTGTATTGAAGAGAAGAACAAAGAGCGAATGTAGGCGAAGGAGAGGGATGGAGCAAACAGGGGCGGCGAACCAATTAAAGGAATGTCTACTAATAGTCGGTGACCATTCAATAAATGGACGGATTGCGGAGACATGAGAGCGTACCTATGAGAGAAGGCAATGGGCATCACGGCGATCAACAAGGAGGAACATTAGCTCTGCATGAGACTCTCAACAGGGGAAGAGCGAAAAAAAGCACCAAGGCATAAATGTCACTCCTTGGTGATGGAGGGGGTTAAGGCAAGAGAGAGTTACAGGAGAGGCCGCTTTAATAAATCCTGGTCACCATAACAAGTTTCGATAAAATGAGGGCTGAATGTAGGCGAAGCAAGTTCGTACGGGATCAGCTCCCCAAGAAAGACTGGCACGGTTTTAAGAAGGTTTAGCCGGCTGGACCAAGTGGCCTTTCAAGAGGAATGTGAAGAGTTTCCCAAGATAACCTACGGTCAAAGAGAAGCCTAGAAAACCTGACTGTATTGCGTTCAGGGATACGGGAGGTCATAGAGGTACAAAGATGATCGGAGATGACAGAGCATCTAGTGAAAGTAATTTTGGCAAGTTTTGGGTACTGAAATTTTAACCCATGCTGGAGGCCCAATTGGAAACAACGGTCGATCCGCATGCTGGAGAGAAACTGTAATGAGATGACAGTCACTCCTCCCAGGCAATAGCGAAGTCATCAACATAGCGTGATGACCCAAATATTGGGTGGAAGACTAGGCCAAATCATTTATAGCAAGGAGAAAAGTGTTGTGGCTCCAGAACACATCCCTGAGGGACACCTTCAGCTGGACAAGTCCGGGAAAGCACCTTATTGACTCGAACACGTAAATGTCTGTCAGTTAAAAAGTTCTAAGGAAGGATAGTAGATTGCCTTTCGGATGCCTCAGAGGAGTGGGCTTGGGCCATAATATTATCCTTCAAGTTGTGTCATATTCTTCGCAAGTCCAAAAAATATGGCAATAACGATGATTATTCGCAAAGGCATTACGAACATACGAAACCAAGCGTAAGTAAGGGCCTATAGTAGAACGCCCTTACGAAAGCCCTATTGCACTATGGAGAGACTGTTTTGTGGTTCTCTAAATACCACATTAACTGTCGATTTACCAACGTTTTTCCATCACTATTCAAACAGCCTAGTTAAGAGCGATGGGACGATAGTGGGAAGGCATCATGTCCTGTAGTAAACCCCGGTTTGCGGAAAGGAACAATGGCAGATTACCACAGCTGGGGAAGAACTCCTTGGGCCAAATAAGATTGAAGAGTGTAAGTGGTACCAAGGGCTGACTGATGTAAATGTTGTAAACATATGAATATGAAATGAGTCATCAGGCCCAGCGCCCGATGATCGTGCAACTGAGAGCGTTGCCGCCAGTCCTGAAGTGTAAAAGGCACATTACACTATCTTTCTCTGAGAGAAGGAAAGTCCAAGGGTACTAACCCTCTGCAGACTTGAGGAAAGACACGAGGGGCATAGATGGAGCCAGCCCGGGAAATACGGACCAGATTGTGCCAATTTCAATGGCAATTAGTCAAGAGGTTTGGCTACATCAGATACCGGTGACACGTAGAACAGGAGCCTGGTCGAGTAATTTACCACTCAATTTCTCAAACGTTTTTTCCAGACTGCACTCATAGAGTAAGCAGAGGTGATGGTGGAAACAATCTCGCCAGCAAGTGTCGTTTAGCATCATGCGGATGACACGGCGAGCGATCGCACCTTCTGCTTAAAAATCAGAAGTCCTCATCGTTCTATTGACTGGTACATGCCCCATGCAGCACGTTTTCAAACATACTGTCCGAGCACAAGCAGGAGACCAACCAATGCATGCACTTCTGAGAATGCCTGCCTGAGGTTTGGTATAGAATGAGAAGCTGCGGTGAAAACTGATGTCGAGAAGAGGTGTAGGAGCTCATCAATGGAGGATGAAGAAGGAATCTCACTAAAAGCAGTTAGTTGTGAGTAAAGGTCCCAATTTGCCCGATCAAATTGCCAGCGAGGGATACGGAAAGGTGGTAAATATGAAGGAGAAGTAAGAATGATTGGAAAATGATCGCTGCCATGTAAGTCCGGTAGAACAGACCAGGTGAAGTCTAGTGCAGTGGAGGAAGAGCAGACTGATAGATCAATGCAAGAGAGAGTATGAGTACGAGGATCAAAATGGGTGGGAGTATAGTGGACCCTCGACCATCGATGGCATCGTACAACGTTAAATCCAACTAGCGATACATTTTAACGCAAAATTTTTGCCTCGACTAGCGCTAAAAAACTCGACCAACGCCATTCGTTCCATTCGAGACGCGTCCACGTGTGGCCTGCTCAGTGTTTACAAGCCAGCCACCGCGGTCGCATCCAAACATATACAATCGAACATTTCCATATTATCCAGCGTTTTTAGTGATTGCACCTGCAAAATAAGTCACCATGGGCCCCAAGAAAGCTTCTAGTGCCATCCCAGTGATAAAAAGGGTGAGAATTAGCATGGAAATTAAGAAAGATTTTGAAGGGTTTGGGGATAACCCTGAGATGCCTTTGCCAGTTGTGGAATCCATTGTGCCAATTCAAAGATTAAGGGAAATGGTGTGCAAAGTGGTTGAACTGCAAACCTTATGTATGAAAATCACCCTAACACAGCATATTGCAAGCCGTGCTGGTGATTATACAATGACAATGTGTGGCCCATTTAGACAAATCATAAAGGAACGAGGTACGAGAGCTTCTATGACAGATATGTTGTGCGAACAGAGTCCATGCTCTCAGCTGGTCCTAGTAGCAATAAAAGAAGAGGGAAGTAAACCCCCTGGAAAAGGACTTGACACCTCAAGTCTTAATGGAAGGGGATCCCCTCTAACACTAACAACCATCCACACACTCCCTCCTCCCATTTCCGCAACAATCATCACCAGATCTCAATAAAGGTCCAATCTCACAGATCTACAATAAAGGTAAGTGGTTCATGTATTGTACATGCTTCCTTCTGTATGTGTGTATTAAAATAATATATCATGTGGTAAAACTTTTTTTTTTTTTTAAAACCCCTGGGGTGTCAGAACGGATTATTTTGATTTCATTAGTATCTTGGTAAAATTAACTTGACTAATCAATAATTTCAGACTAACGATGAGCTCTCAGGAACGGATAATATCGTTGGTCGAGGGTCCACTTGTACCGTATTAAAAACTGGAGGGGGTGAGAGCGAGAAAAGCCTCCAACTGGATGCCACGTGAGTCCAAGGAGACACACTCCCCAGAGAAATGGTGGGCATTAAAATCATCAAGTAACAGAAGTGGGTGGTGGTAAGGATGAAACAAGAAAGCAAAATCTGGGATAGAAATGCTCGAAAAGGATAGAGATAAAAAGAACATAGTGTAAAACCACTTATTCAAGTGGATATGGGCTGCAGTGTAATGCACCGAGGATGGACAAATAGTTTGATAGTATGGAATGTCATTGCAATAGAAGAAGGGCACTTCATTAAAGGTCCCACTGAGAAAGGATCTGAAAAAAAACACTAAATTTAGCCTGAGATAGTTTGGAAAACAGCCGAGTGTAATTTGGTCTCTTGTAACAAGCACCAACAGGGGCAAACCTGGAAAGCCATCTAAAGCTCACCCCGATTACCCCAGAGGCCGTGGATATTCCACTGTAATTAGGCCATGATTGGCAATGACAAAATACCAGGAATCCGTAGGGAAGGGCACCTACGGACTAGAGGGGTTAGAAAAGTCAACGTGCGGTGGCACGGAAGACATTCAAGCACAAGGAAGAGCGTTGAGAAGAATGGAGTTGGTGGAGATGGAGTAGAGGGAAGAAAGGAACAGGAGGTGGATCATTGTCCACTAAAGGTTTAGTCTTGCCAATATATTCTGAAATGGCTTCAAGTGTTTTGAATTAAAAGAGGTTTTGGGAGACAATATTGGGGTAGGGGGAGGAGGATGAGAAAAGGGATTGGGACAGAAATTTGGTTTGCACCAAAGAAAAGGGGGGGGACGAAAAAGTGTGGGGGACTGGAGAAGAAGGGGTGGGGGGGACAGAAGAGGCAGAAACCTGGAGGGTGGCGGGGAAGGGGGAGAAAAAAAAACTAGGGGGGGGACGGGGGTGGAAGGCTTTATACGGGAGGGGGTTTAAACCTCCAACTTGAAATTTGGGGCCAGGAGAGGGAAAGAACTAGGCAAGATTGGAAAAGGAAAAGGGTGCAAAAGGTGGAAGAAGGGAACGAGGGGGAAAAAGAAGATTTGGGGAAAAGGGGGTTTTTTTTGACTTCTGAGAAGTAGAGGGGCGTTTGGGTTTATAAGGTGCCCTTTGGGTCCTGTCTTACCGGGGTTGTGAGGAAGGACGCGAAGATGTGAAAAAGATCGAGTTGTAGTCGGGGCGTCGAGTCAAGGCAGAAAAAGGATTAGATACCGGAGTGGGCTATGGGGGGGGGGGTAAAAACGGGAGGAGGTTTGCAGAAGATGGGGCCCCCATTAGGGGGGGGACGTTTTGAAAAAATAAGAATAAAAAAACCCGGGGTTGTCCCCTTGGGGGGGGGAAAATGAGCAACTGCAATAGCAAAAGGGGGAAAACCTTCTACCTTTTTAAAGGAAAACAGATTTTTGCTTTTTAAGAAACCCCGGGAAATGGGGGAGAGTACAAAGGGTTTGAGCCTGTTTCAATTAAGGCAAGATGGAGGTCGACTGCAAACGTTTTTAAAAATGGTCGTTGGCCCACAGCTGGGCATTGGCTAAAAGATCTGCAATTTTTCTTTTTTTTGGTGCCCAAAAAACCCCCAGAAATTTTTCCCTAATTTTTCGGGGGTAGGTTCCCCTTTCAAACTTGTAACTTATGTCCCAGCAAACAGGGGGCGGGGAGTTTCATGGCTGTCAAAATTTTAAATTTAACCACATTGAAAGGGGTTTTTCGTCTCCCCCGCGGGCGGGAAAGGACATAAGTGTCAACTTTGAGGTTTGGGGAGATGGAAAAAAGGGTAAAAAAATACCGCCCCCAAAAAGGGGAAAATTTTAAACCTATGCAGTAAATGTGATCCTTTGAAAAACGTTTTGCCCACACAGGGGGGAAAAACGTTTTTCAAAAAAAAGGATCACATTTACGGGCATTTGTGTTTATATTTCCGGGAAATTTGGGAGATCCGGGATTTCCCAAAGTGTTAAAGAATGTAAATTCCCACATGACTGGAAATTCTTTTTGGATTTTTGGAAAAGGGGGGCCAGAATGACAGTCCCACTCAAGAATTGAAAAAAGAAAGTTTGTTTTTCAATAGTGATAGGGGGGTAGTATTGATATGCAAAAGGGAAAGAGAAAGATCTTTGAGCTTGGGTGGGCATTTGGACAGGGACAATGCACGTAAATTTTTGAGAACATGAAATAAAATACTTTTCCCCAAACATGGCAAAGGGAAAAGCAGTTTGAAAATTACTATGGTAAAAAAAGGTAGGCAGAAAAAAGGGAAAGCGGTTTTTAAATTTAAAAAAAATTTTGCCATTGTGTGGCCCAAAACTGATTGGGGAAAGAGGGGTGCATGACGTGTCGGTCTTTTCCGAATTTAAAATTTGGGAAGGTAAAAAAGGGAAAACATCTTCAGGAATTGCCTTGGTTTTAGGAGTAGGACCGAATTTGGGTTTCCATCTAAATTGGGCTGGTGTTTCAAAAATTTTCCGTCCCGCAGAGGGAGGGGCCCGGGGACCCATAGTCAAAGGGGAGCGGGGGGGCCCAGACAAATCTAAGGATTTCTGTCAAACCCCCGGTTTCCTGAAGAAGGGGGGGGGGGAGGAAACAGCACCAGAAAGGACGGGGGCATCAGGAGTGCCCAAAAAGAGTTGTCAAAAAAACAAGGCAGGGTCAAAAAGGGGGTTTGGGGTTTATAAAGAAGGGGCCCGGGGGGGTTGTGGGTTATGGCCCGGGGTTTTCCCCGGGGGTTTAGGTTACTCCTTTGCTTTTTGTTTTTAAAAAAAAAAATAGAAAGGGAGAAAAAAAATAAAAATAAAAAAAAAAAAAAAAAAAAAGGGGGAGGGGGGGGAAAGGAGATTTCCCCAGGGGGAAATTTGAAAGACCCGGAAATCTCCCTCCGCCCCAAAAAGAGGACCTCCACCATAGAACCGAGCACCCAGGGAAAAACCCGTCCCCAAAACCCTACCCTTCATGCCATTTAAACCAGCAACCCGGGATAGCAACCCCCACATCTCCCGAGTACCTCGGTGGAAAAGAGGGGGGGTTTCGGACATCCCCCCAAAAAAGAAAACCTCCTTCGGCCACCCCCCCCCGGGAATCCGAAAGGGTGGCTTCCAGAGTTTACACCCATCGCCCGAAAGACCCCCCAAAGCCACTCTCCGGGTACCGGGGGGAGGGATCGGGACACCCCCGGTGATCCAGTTCCCAAAGGGCCCAAACTACGCCCCCGTTTAAACCCTCACCCGGAATGGGGGGGCCTCGGTACCCTTTCCCCTCCTAGGAAACAAGGGGCTGGGGGGAAAAAACCCAAAACCAAAAAAAACAAAAAAGGGGGGGGAGGAAGGGGAAAAAAGGGGGGGGTGGGGGGGAGGGGGAAAGGGGGGAAGGGGAAAAAAGGAAAGGAAAAAGGGGGAAGATGGGAAAAAAAGGGAAGGGGGGGGATTTGGGCCCAGGGTTTTTTAATTTTTTAAAAGGGTTTTCCCGGGCCCCTTGAGGGGGAAGGGGGGGACCCGTTAGGGTTTTAAAATTTTTCCCTCGGGACCAAAGAGCCTTTTTTTTTCACCTCGCCCAAGGGGAAGCCAAAACCAAATGAAAATTTTTGGGCCTTTTTTTTTTGGGGAAAAAACCCAAAATTTAAAAGGTAAAAGGGGGGACCTTAAAATTGGGGGGCCGGGTTACCTGGGCCTTTTGGGCTTGGGGGCCAAAAATTTTTTTAAATTTTTGGGGTAAAAAATATTTTTTTTTTCTTTTTTTTCGGGTTTTTTTTTGTTGGGGTTTTAAAATTTTATTGAAACCTTTGGGAAAAAAAAACGGGTAAAAAAATTGGGAAAATTGGGGAAAGAGGGGGGGCTTTCTTTTTCTTTTACACCAAAAAGGGGGTAAAGAAAAAATTTTCCGGGGGGACCCAATTTAAAAACAGTTTCCTTCTCGGGGAATTAATGCCCCTTGGGGGGGTTTAAAATTTTTTGGGTTGGGGGGGGTTTTTTCCGGGGCGGGGAAATTTGTTTTTTCCTTTTTGGAAGAAGGGGGAAAAAAAATTTACGGGAAAAAGGGGGATTTGGGGGAATTTATTGCCCGGGGAGGGGGGGGGGGGGGGAAGGTCCGGGAATAAGGGGGGGGGGGGGGGTGGGGGGGGGGGCCCTTTGGCGGGGGGGGGGGTTTAAAGGAGGTTTTTTGTTTTCCCGGGGGTCCTTCCTTCCGGGCAGGGGGTTTTGACTTTTTATAAAAATTTAAAAATTTTTGGTTTTTAAAAAAATTTTTATTTTTTTGGGTGAAAAAAATAAATTTTTAAAGAAAGGGAAACCCCCCAAAGGAGGGGTTTGAGCCTGGGATTCCCCCCCCCCCCCCCCCCCCCAAGAAGGGGTGTTTTTCTAAGGGGGGGTTTTAATGTTTTTTTCCCAAAAACTTTTAAAATTTTTGTAAAGAAAACCCTTTTTCGGGAAAAATTTTTTTTGGGGGATTTAAAATGGGAAAAAGGTTTTTCTTTTTGGGGCCATCCGGGGAATAGAAGTTTTTATTTTTTAAAAATTTAAAAATAAAACATAGATTATCATACATAGCAGTGTATGTATAGAGAACCTAGGATAAAAAAAATAAGTCAGACAACGTGACTTTTTTCCCAGTCCCGGGCTTGGGCTTGCCTTTCAGGCTCCCAAAAATTCGCGTTTTCCCTTTCGGGGCTTCAAAACTTTTGAAAATTTTTTGAAACCCAAAACCCAAAATACTTTTTTTAAATTCGTCATTACATATCTTGGGAAATTGTGGGGGGGCCCAGAGTTTGTTTGGGATGGGAAACAAGATAGTCCTTCAATATGTTTTTTGTATAATTTACAGCTTATTTATCTATCACAATTCACTAATTGACATTGAACAATTTTTAAACATAAAACCATAACATATACTCTAGAATGAATAAAATACGCCCATTAAGATGTCATGAGTTTTGGCTGTGTTTTGTTGAGGTAAAAGGGAAAATGAGACAACCCTTTTTCATAGTGGGGGTGGGTTAAAAAGGCGGCATGGGAGGCGGGTGGGAGATTTTAGACGGTGGTGTTGTCATTTGCCTTTTTTAAAATTTTCCAAAACAAACATGGAGGGGTTAGGTTGGGCCCTGCCCTTTTTCTATTGATTAATCCCCTTAAATTTTATTGCTAAAATTTTTTTAATGGTTTTCCTTTTCGCTAGCTGGCACGTTTTAAAGCTTTATGGGCTTATGCTGTTTTTTAGTATCGTACATACGGTAAAAAACCCTAAATCCCCCAAAGAAGGCACATTCCCCCCTTCTTTTCCCTCCTTCATTTGATAGTCTGCTACAAGTTTTTTCTTGAATTCTGTAGTTTTTTTTCACCTTTACCAAAGGGCTTTGGAAATGTAAATATTTTTCGATGTTTTCTTGTTTTTTTGATTGGTATGGTTTAAAAAATTAAGAAGGCCCGTATTGTATTATATTTCCCTTTCAAATTTACTGGGGCCCAAAAATTCGTTTATTTTTTTAAACATTCGCGGAGGGGGTTTTTGTCCCCAAACCTTGGGGAAGTTGAGGGAGGAAACCCATAAAATTTTATTTTTTGGTTAAAAAATTTTTTTTTTCAGTGTTTGTTGGGCTATTTTTTTGGGAAAATTGGGCAACGTATGATAAAAGATTTTCTTCTTAACGGGTTTTCCAAAAAATCCCCAAAAAAAACGGTTTATAAATAAGGGAGTTCACTTCTCAGCCTTAGGGTGCCTCTTTGTGGGGATATTTTCGTATAGTTTTTATTGCTGTATTCTCGTTTTTTGGTCTCATTTGGGTAGAAAGGAAAAATATTTACAGAAAAAATTTGGGTTTTGATTGGTTTCACGACAAAAATACCCTTTAAATTTGGGGCAAAGTAGTGGGGAAAAATTCGAAATTTTTTTTTGATGTTACTTTAACTTTCTTGTGTAAAATCAAGTTGGTTAATTTTTTTTAACCCTTGATGTTTTCGAAAGTATAAATAGTCTTAGAGCCAAAGTTTTTTCGTTTTTAACTCAATAATTTAGCGGGTTTTAAATCAAAAGGGGGGAAAGATTTGGGTTTGGGCCCCCATGGAGAGAATGGGCTGTGTGGGGCGTGTGAAAAAATAAAAAAAAAACCTGCCCGCACACATTGGTAATGGGAATTTAAACTATTATCTTCTCATTTCTGGAGGAAAGGGTTTTTGGCGGGCGTAGGAGTGAAGGGGATTAGCAGGGTTTGGGCGGCAAAAGAAATAATTAGGAGTTAAAGGGTGGGAAACCCTTCATATGGGTTTTTTGCCAAGGAGGGGAGTTGGAAATGAAGGTAGTCCAGGGGAATTTTTTGTCCCAAATTTTGGGTGGACAATTTTGTAAGGAAATGCGGGGGAAAAATTTCCCTTGAAAATGGGACCTCTTCTATGGCAGGGAAAAGGGCATGCACCCCCTTTTCCGGGGATGGGGTTCACTTATTTTCAGGTGTGGGGTGGGGAAACACTGGCAACTGCAGTGGAGGGGGCAGTTGGGGCTTTAAAAAAAAAGGGTAGTTAGGGGGATGGGTTTTGGCAGGGAAAAAAGGAAGTCCCAGTGTTGTAATATTACGATTTTAGGGGAACTAGTAATTTAAATTTGAAAGAGGGTTTATTTTGAAAAAACCCGGGGGCCTTGGGTGATAAGGACAGTAAAGGTTTAGTTGAAAAAAAGAAAAGAGCAGGAAGGGTAAAGAGAAAGGAGAGTCTTTCAATGTTTATTATGCTAATTGCCTTTGGGTAGGGGAAAAAGATGGAAGAGTTGGATTAGTTCTAGTGCAAAGGGAAAAATTTATGTATTTTCCTTAATGAGACGTGGGTTTAAATTCAAAAAATCGGGGGAAAAGCCTCGGAATGTCATATTCAGGGTTTTTAAAATTTTTCCCAAGGGGATAGAAGTATTGGGAAGGGGGGTGGGGTGGCATTGGGATGTCCGAGATCGTTGAACTGTTGCATAAAAAAGGGGATTAAATTTTGGGTTTAAAACTTTCAGGTCTGTTTTTGGGTAGAATTTTTTGAGGGGCATGAAAAAAAATGATTTTAGGGAAATGATATACTGTCCCCCAAAATTTGATAGGGGCCCGGGGGAAAATTTCTATGGGAGGAAAATTTTTTAAAAGGGAAAAAGGACGGGTAATGTTTTTTTAAATTCCCAGGAGACTTTTAACTTTAGCCTTTTTGATTGGGGAAATTTTTTGGGCTGGGAAATTTTGGGAAACATTCGACTTCTTAGGGAAATATTTCGGGTTTTTTTTTTGAAGCCCGTTTTGGGGCGAACCCCAAGGGGGGAAAAAATTTTCCCGGGTTGATAGGGTTTTGGAAAAAAAATGAATCCCCTTTTTAAAAAATTTTGAAATTTCAGAGGAACCCCGGGGGCTAGCGACCCCAAATCAATTACATTTTGAAATTTAATGAAGTACGATAGTAGCGATAACTCAGTAAAAAGTCCCAGTTTTCGCCCTTTTTGGGTTACGGTGGGCTTAGAAACATTTTCATCTGTTGGGCTTGGGGTAACGAAAGAGCTATAAAATTTACAGTTTTTTTTCTGAACCCCTATACATGCTGCTCAAAGAGGTTTATCCCATAATAAAAGAATTAGATCAAAAAAATGACCCCAAAAAGGATGAATAATAGGGGTTTAAATTCTACTAGGGCATAAGAAAAGGAATTTTTTGGCGATCAAAAGGGTGAGGGTCATCTTATGAATCAGTATATTGACATTAAAAGGGGCAAATTAAAAAAGGGGTTAAGGGAAAAACTAAAAGGGGACTATGAAAATTAAAGGGTTTCTAGGGATTTTTAAAAAAAAAAACCCCAAAAGTTTTTTCCAGGTCTATAGAACAAAAGTTAGAGATAAGTAGGTCCCCTTTTAAAAAAACTATGGGCCCTTACTGACAAAGAGAAAGAAATGTGCTTGATTTAAATTTAAATTTTTTTTCTCTCAGTTTTTTCACAGGAAGACACTAACAATAAATTTCCCTAATTAATTTTTTTCAGTGGGGGGAGAAGTAAAATTATGTAACTTTACAGTCACTAGTGAAAATGGTTTTGAAAACAGATAGACAGACTGAAGCAAAATAAGTGGGCCCGGTCCCGATGAGGTTTTTTCAAGGGTTTTTAAGGAATGCCAAAAAGGAACTCTTGAAAACCCTTAAAATAAAATTTTTAATTTATCTCTTCAAAAAGGTGTAGGTTTTTGATTGTGGAAGATGGCTAATGTAAATTCCCCATTTTTTTAAAAAAGGGGACAAGTCGTTACCCTCAATTACCGCCAAAAAGCCTTTAAACCCAATTTTTTAGGCAAAAATTTTTGAGTCAAAAATAGCTGAGATTATAAGAAGGGCCCTCTCAAAAAGCATAGTTGTTTTTCGATCTCAGCTGGATTCACAAGAGGCCGGTCTTGTCTAACTAATTTTTTTAACTTTCTTCAGTAAAGCTTTTTAGGTTTTTGACCCAATAAAGAATTTGTATTATTTACTTTTGATTTTTGTAAGGTTTTGATAGATTCCGCACCCTAGACTGTTAAAGAAAATGGCAGGGTCATGGCATTGGGGGGAAAAATGCTCTTGTGGATCGAGTCCCTGGGGTCCTGACAGGGGAAACAGAGAGTGTCCAAAAATGGGGGGTAAAGTCCGGTTTGGGGGTCTGTAACAAGTGGCGTTCCCACAGGGATAAGTCTTGGGCCCCCTTGTTGTTTATAATAAAATTCAATGATCTTATGAGGGAAAAATTTTTAGTGATTGGCAAAATTTGCCCAAAGACACAAAAAATTTGGTTGGTAATTTTATTTTAAAATAGATGTTTTGGAACTTAAAGGGGGATTTAAACAAAAATCTATTCTTGGTTTAGAAAAAAAAATTTGGGAGAAGCAGTTCAAAGTAGATAAATGCAAGGGTTTTGAAGCTTTTGGGGGTGCCCATTTTTCCCCCGTACTTATAAGTTAAATGATTTTTAGAAATAGCCCTACAGAATTTTTTCAAAAAGGATTGGGGTTATGGTGAAACAGCAACCTTAAACCAAGACAGCCCAAAGCCCAAGCATTCGTAAAAAAGGCAAATGATTACTGGGATTTTTTTCAAAAAGTGTAAGCAACAGAAGTCACAGGGCATACTGCCCGCTTTTTAAAAATCTTTAGTAAAGGGCCCCACCTAGATTATGCAGCCCCAGTTTGGTTCGTTTTTTACCCAAAAAGGACATAAATTGTTTTGAAAACATTCAGCGTAGGTTGGGCTAAATTAATACAAACATTTGAAATCTTCCCCTTTTGAAAAAAAGATTGAAGGGGAACTTAAGTTTCATTACTTGTTTGACGAAGAAAGAGGGGGGACCTGATCGAAGTGTATAAGTGGAAGATAGGCATTAATAAAAAAAGGGGGGTTTTAAAAAGGTCTTGAGGATGTCTTTCCAAGAGAGAACCCGCAGTAAAGGGAAATTTTAAAAATTTGATAAGTTTTGATTTAAAAAAGGACATAGGAAAGTATTTGGTTTTTTGGGAAAAAGGGGTTTGTTGAGGGGTGGAACAGTTACCAGTTTGGGGGTTTTTTATTATTAAATCAAAAAGGGAAACGCTAACCCCCAAAGGGGTATACAGCGCTGCAGGGTAGGGAAGGGAAGCGAGGGTATTGGAAGGCAGAAAAAGGGGGCTAAAGGGTATCAGAATTTGTGAAGCAAGTCAGTTTTTGTAAAAAAAGTCAATGAGAGAGTCCGGATGAAAGGTGGGCCATCAGCGAGAGGGAAGGTAAAGAGAGAGAGCAGGGGGGGAAAGGACGACAGAGGTAAATTCGCGTGCTCGTTGAAAAAGTGGGCAGCCCAAAACAAAATTGGCTGATGATAATGGAGTTGGCAATTTCACAGAGAGAGCAAGACCCCTCCCCCATGGTATCCATGAGTAAGACGGTATGGCCAAGGGAAAGATGGGAGAGAGTAGTCCCCCAACCCTCGACCTGGTGAAAAGAAGGGGCCCCAGTAACCCTATACTCGGTTTAATAGATTAAGTTTGTTCCCGAGCTAGTAGCCCAAACGTTGTTGAAAAGGGGGTGTAAAGGGGGAAAGTTTGCAGAAAAAGCCCGAAAATTGGAATCCCTCTTAAGAAACTGGTAGGTATGTACTGCTGACCCCGCAGCAGTCTGTGTTCTTTTCCTGTAGTCAACAGACCAGGGACCCAAAAAAAAAACAATTCTTTTGCTTGGTAAAGTGCGGCATAGCCAAAGTTGGATACAGAGGCTTGGGGTGAGGTGTATCAAATTTTTGTATGCCTGTAGACCCTAAGGGAGTCTGAGACAACCCAAATATGACAGAGGATAGATGCAATACGGAAAGTGCTGTAAGGATGGCATAAAATTCGCAGTAAAAATACTAGGAGATAGAAAAATGCCCTTGTAGCGCTGTCCGGAAACACTGCTGCAAATCCTACGCCGTAGAAACTTAGAGCCATCTGTGTACCACGCAAGGGCATGAGAATGAGAGTTAAAAGTGGTAAAGAAAAAGAGAGGGGAAAGGGGACCGTAGACGTTGGGCTTTCGAGAAAGGGGGGGAGAAAGAACGACTCGAAAGCGGGAAAATTCCCGGGGGGGTAGGGAAAGTGGATGCTACATGTACATAAAAAGGTGGTAGTTGAAGAGAAGACAAGAGCGAATAAAGGCAAAAGAGAAAAGGGGGACGGAAGTAAACAGGGGTGGCGAAAAAAAAAAATGTTTAAAATATCAGTGCCATTCTTAAATGGAGGATTGGGGTCATGAGAGCGTACATAGTAGGCAGGCAATGGCCATCACGGCGATCGGATAAGGATGGAAGTTCGCTTTGAAGGGCTCTGACAGGGGAAGAGCAAAAAAGCCAAGGGCAAAAACGAAACCCTTTGGGTGTGAAGGGGTTAAGGCTAGGAGAGTAGAGGAGATGCCGCTGAATGATTGGGTTTCCCCATAATCAAGTTTCAATAAAATAAGGGTGGAATGTAGGGAAGGAGGGTTTGACGATCGCTCCCCAGAAATATGAGCAAGGGTTTTAAGAAGGTTCAGCCGGCTGTGACAAGTTCCCTTCAGAGAGGAAAGGGGGTTTTCCAGGAAAAACCTACGATCAAAGAGGAGGCCCAGAAACTTGACTGTATCACTTTCAGGGATAGGGGAAAGCCATAGAGGTAAAAGGTGATCAGAGATGACGAGCGTTTTTGGAAAGTTTTTTGGTGGGTTTTAGTGCGAAAATTTAAACCCACGTTGGTGGCCCAATTGAAACCGGTAACTGATTTTGGAGAGAAATGTAATGGGGGTGACAGTCAGCCCCTGCCAGGAAATGGAAAGTATCAAACATGGTGATGACCAATATTTGAGGGAAGATGAGGCCAAATCATTAATGCAAGGAGAAAAAGGTTGTGCTCAGAACAATCCCTGGGGGACACCTTCAGCTTGGATAAAGTCCGGGGGGAGCACTTTTTAAAAACCCGAACCGGAAATCCCTTTGTCGAAAAAATTTTTTAAGGAAGGAGGTAGATTGCCTCGAAGGCCCAAGGGTGGGGTTGGGCTAAAATATTTACCCCCAAGTTTTGTCATATGCCTTTCAAGGTCAAAAAAAAATGGAAAAAAGGAGTGGTTTTCGCAAAGCATTAAAACATACGTTCCCAAACTAGTAGGGGGTCCCTGGGAGAATCCCTTATGAAAGCCATATTGCAAAGGGAAACCCCCCCCCCCCCCCCCCCCCCTCCAATTACTTTGAAAAAAAAAAAACCCCAACTTTTACAAAGGTCAAAGGGCGTAGTGGGAGGTTTCCCTGTCCCGTAGGCTGGTTTGCGGGGAAAGGGAGAACATGGCGGATTTCCCCGTGTGGAAGAATCCTTGTGACCAAATAAGATTGTAAGGCGTAATAGGACTGCAAGGGTGATGATGTAAATTTGTAGATCGAATATGAAAGTGTCGGGCCCCGTGCCGATGATCGACAAGCTGAGAGTGTTGCCTCCCGTTTTGAAGTGTAAAAGGACATTATACGTTTTTCTGAAGGAAAAAAAAAAATCCAAGGGTGCTAACCCCTTTGGCAGACTTTTTAGGAAAGAAAGAGGGGCATAGATGGAGTCCCTGAGAAAAAACGGACCAGATGATTGCCAATTTCATTGGCAAAATCTGTGGGTTTGCTATATCAAACCACATGGAGGACGAAGAAGGAACCTCTTTAAAAAAAGTTAGGTTGAGTAAAGGTTCCAATTTTGCCCAAATTAAATGCCAGCGTGTGGGGTGCGAAAGAGGTGGCGAATATGAAGGGGAAGTAAGAATGATTGGGAAATGATCACTGTCAATGTAAGTCCGGGGGAGAACAGACCCAAGTGAAGTTCTAATGCGGCGGAGGAAAAGAAAGAACAGACTGAGAGATCGATGGCCAAGAGAGAGTATTGAGTCCGAGGATCAAAATGGGTGTGATACCCTGTATTTAAAAACATGGAGGGGTTGGGTGGCAAGGAAAAGCCTCTAACTGAATTCACGGGGAATCACAGTGGAGGACCCCCCCCCCCCCAGAGGGATAATGGTGGGCATTAAATCACCAAGTAACAGAATTGGTGGCGGTAATGACGAAACAAGGAAGGCAAAATCCAGGAATAGATAATGCCCGAGAAGGAGAGGAGAGATATAAAGAACAGAGCGTATACCACCCTACGTAAGTGGATAGGGGTGGATGCTGTGTAAATTGCAGCGAAAAGTATGAACAAATAGTGATGGTACGGAAATATCAGTGCGTAGAAGAAGGGCACTTTCATTAAGGTCCCATCAGTAAAAGGATATCTGAAGGAATACAATAAATTATATCCTGAGTGTGAGAGGAAATAAAAGCAGAGTGTTAATATGGTTCCTGTAAGCAAACCCAACAGGGGCAAACTGGGGAGATTACACATCTGAAGCTTCACCCCGAATACCCCTGAGGCCGCTTTATCATTCACTGTAAATCGGCCATGATTGGCAATGATAAAGATACTTGAAAAATCCGCAGGTGAAGGGTTCCTATGGACTAGACTGGGGTTAGAAAAGTCCACATCGTGGGGCAGTGTGGAAAAACGTTCAAGCAGCGAAGGAATGGTGCCACTGTGAAGAAAGGAGTAAGTTGCCAGATGGAGCAGGAGGAGAGAGAAAGAGCGGAAGGTGGATCAGTGTCCATTGTGGGTTTGGTCTCTGCAAATATATTTCAGAGATTGCTCAAGTGTTTCGGAATTCGAGACGTCGTATGGGAGACAATATTGGGAATGGTTAGGGGGAGGATGAGTTAAGATGGAACTGTATTGGAACTGTACCGACGGTAGGGGGGGCGAAAGGGTGGAGGGAACTGGAGAAGCGTGGCAGGGGACAGAAGAGGCAAGAACCTGGGAGGGGGCATAAAGATGGAGAAGAAACTTAGGAGGGAACAGGGGAGGAAGGTTACAGTACGAGGAGAGGCGTGAACCTCTACACTTGTAACTGAAGCCAGTGAGAGGGAAGAACCAGGGACAGAGGACAGGGAGGGTAAAATGAGGAGGTGGAAATGGGGTAGGAGGTGTTAACGAACACCTTTTTGTGACTTTTGAGAAGTAGGAGGGACGATTGGGAGGAGGTGTCGTACGAGGTCTCGTCGATTACTGAGGCTTGAGAGAGAGAACTCACGAAGAGCGAGATTAGACTGATGCGTTGAAGTAGGGACGTCTGAGCCGAGGAGAGGACTGCAACAAATGGGATTAGATACAGGAGTGATTATGGGAGAGGTAACCTCAGAGGTGGGTGTAGTGTGGGATACCAGAAGAGGGGGGGGGGGAACGTTTTGAAAACACTGTGGGAATAAGAAACACGTGGGAGTCTCTTGGAGGCGGAGTGAGGAAACTGCATGCATAAGGGAGCCTTCTGTCTCTTTTTGGAGGTAACGGAATTTCCGCTCGTTTAATAGACTTGGACAACGCGAGAGTTACGAAGGGTGACCTCTTGGACAGTTAAGGAAGAGGGGAGATCGATTGCAAGACGTAATATATTGGTCATCGGCACCACAGAAAACTTGGGGCATTCGGCGATAGATCTGCAATATTTCGGCTGGATGGCCACCAATCGGCAGCATTTTGTACACTGTTGTGGTGTAGGATCACCTTTCGAACTTGTAACCGATGTCCTGCTATATAAATGAGGACTGGGAGTTCTCGGCTGTCAAAAAGTTAAATGAGCCACATTGACTAGGGTATCGTCTCCGCCCACGGGCAGGAAGAACGTAAGTGTCTAACCTTGAGGATTGGGGAGTTCTTGGAGTTCCAGCTGTGTCAAAGAATGTCAGTTGCCACAGGTTGGAAATTTGTGTTGAACGTGGTATTGGGCTCAGAATGAAGGTACCACTACAAGAATTGAGGGAATGATGTTTTTCAAGAGTGACGGCAAACAGTATCGATATGGAAAGATGAGAGAGTCATGAGCCTGGTAGCATTCTGTACGGAATGATGCGCCGTTACCGCTCTTAAGAGCATGAAAAGGAAATATCTTTACCAACATGGCGTTAGGAGTGCCTTGCCAATACTATGGTCAGAAAGATAGGCCAGTAGAGGAAGTCGGTCGTAAAGTGAAGAATTTAGTCCATTGTTTCAGTCAGGAAACCGAGCGTGGAAAGGTAGTGTGAAGGAGTGTCGATCGTTTCTGAGAAGGAAACGAGGAAGGTGGAGAAGTATCATCAGAGGTTAATTGTTCATTGGGGTTAAGGGCGTCGGACCAGAGTTGGTCTGGAGTGGGAATGGGTCGGCGATTTGAAAATTGCCGGCCACCGTATAGGGGAGAGGCGGAAGCACAAGCATAGTCAGAGGAGAGCGAAGGTTCGAATAAATCGAAGGAGGAAGTCAGTTGAGGCCTCAGTTCCTGAAGCGGGTGAGGAAACAGCACTGGCAATAGGTACAGCAGGCATGAGGAATGTCTGAAGAGTGGTCCAAGGATGAGGCGGGGTCAGAACGGGGTGCGGGTATCAAGAAGGGGCCCGGGTGGTTACCAGGTTCATGGACTAGAAAGGCTGCCCAACATGGTTAGGTTACTTCTTTCTTTTTGTTTTTAAGAAAAAAAAAGAAAGAAAAAAGAAAAATAAAAATAAAATAAAGAATAAAAAAAAGGGAGGGACCGGGGAGGGATAGTTCCTAGGAGGAATGAAAAAGGGCCAGAAATCTCCTCCGTGCCCAAGAGGGACCTCAGCACGCAAGTAGCGCAGCATGCAGCCATGGAACCCCGTGCCATACCCCTACCCATCATGCTAGTAAACGAAAAATCCGGGCGGATGCAACCTACATCTGCCCAAGACTACCTCGGTGGACAAAGGAAGAGGGCGCGGATATCCGCCACAAAGCATACCTCCTTCGGCCACCACGGAATCCGATAGGTGGCTTCCAGAGATAACTCGTCGCCCCGAAAGTACACCCAAGCTACTCCGGGGTTACGGAGGAGGGATCGGGGACATCCCCCAGGCGATCCAGATTCCACAGCAAACTATGCCACCGCTAAGAACCTCAACAGAATGGGATGGACCCCGGTATTATCCTTTCCCTACCTAGGAACTAGCGCGCCGTGGGAGAAGGGAGAAGGAGAAATCCCAAAGGACAAAAGGGAAGGGCAAAAGGGGGGGGTGGGGAGGAGGAGGAGGAAAGGAAAAAGGGGAGGATGGGATAGGGGAGGGGAGATTGGGGGGTAATTAGGTTCGGTCTGAGGAAGAAGACCGACAGGTCTAATTCCTCAGACCAAGAGCCTCTTCACCACGCCAAGGAGCCCCCCTTGAACAGGCCTAGTTGGGTTATTGAGGCTGGGACTTTGGGTAGTTTCAAATCTAGGTTGGATAAGTACATGAGTGGAAGGGGTTGGATTTGAGTTGGACTTTCACATCAGAGCTTATTTCTTGGGTGGCATTGAAAATTGGGTTGGGCAAATGTTTTGTTAGTGGGATGAATTGTAAAGGACCTGCCTAGTATGGGCCAGCAGGCCTCCTGCTCAGCGTTCCTCTGTCTTAATGTTCTTAATGAGAAAAAAAAAACTGATCGTTTTTTATCTGAATAAAACGCCGACTTTGAGGTGTGTTTTCGTATAGTATTTATCGTTGTATTAACGTTTTCATGGTCTTAGCTGATAAAATGGAAAACATATTACAGAAATAGAGATGATTTTCATTACTTTGACAATGAAAACGACCTTGAAACTGAGCTCAAAGTAGCGGAAATGTTCGATTTTTACCAATGTTCAGGAGTAAATAAATCACACCACACGTCCAATACACGTCAATGGGGAGGGAGTCTATATTCTTTCACTAGTGCACTGATATTATTTATACCATTTATTACAATAATGCATAGGTCTGCAAAACAGTAAATTTTGTTAATATTGTAGAATAAAAAATCAAATAGAAAGCAAATATAATATAGAGGGGCCTAGGGATGTGACTAATGAAACGGCATATTGTTTTTTAGTGCCACGAATGGTCTACCTTGTTTATTCTGGACCCTATTTTGAAATTGGATCTTTTTTGTTTGTGTGAAATTGGCCCAAATTGCCAATTTCTGACCACCATATTAGGTAGTCCAAATTAGTAAATGGGAGGTTTCTTGTACTCAGCTGATAGATAAAATGGAGTTCAAAAGAAATAGCTGTGAGTTTGGTCAACTGGAACAATTGGAATGGCTGAAATAGGGCTCAAAGTCGGCGAAATCGCCGATTACACATATGTCGCGAGGACCGGCTAACTTCGCGGAGGCATAATTCCATGAGTTTTTCGACCAAATTTCGAACTTTTGGTGTCATTACGATCGGGAAAAGATTCTTTACATTTTTCATAAGGAAAAAATATTTTTTTTTTTCAAAAATTGAGCGACATAGAATGACGGTTTCAGAGAGGGGCCTGAAACAGTCAAAGGGTTAAGTGTATTCTAACCTAATCCACTCTGTAATCCGGCAAACTCAATAATCTGGGTACACCACAGGTGGTCCCAATGATGCGGATTTGTGATGGCAAGACCTGTATTTGCTTACGACTTCTTGAATTCTACCGTGTTTCTCACCTTTTACCACCACGACCTGGCATTAGGAGTTTTCTTTGGGGCCATGGTGGCTTATTTAGCAGTTGCAAGCACTAAAACAAATGGAATATTACAAAATGTATGTAAGCAAGCATGGGACGTCCTCATTGCTGATATACAATGGCACACTGCTCTGGTGATTAGTGTGGGGCCACTCGGAGGCCCGTGCATACATGGTCTGGGATGAATGATTATTTGCGAGTCAAATGATGATTGGAGAGTCAGTGTTTTGACGAAAAAAAATTACAATTTTTAAAATTACAACTTCCGATGTTTATGAAAAATGAGGGTCCCTGTTACTATGGGGTGCACAATAAAGTATAACTTTATACAATATGTAGCTTGGAGACTACAGTGTGTGGGTGGCTGCAAAAAGAGGATTGAGAATGATGACGCTGAGATGCTGTGCTGCCTGCTTCCATGACCCAAGTTCGCGTACAGCATCCAATACCAACTTGCAGGAGGGCCCGTGTACTCCGAGTTGTTGGTAAATGAGTTTGTTGCCATGTAAGGAGAGAGACTGCTACTTCCCCAGAGAACCTTGATAATTCAGTAACCTCTCTCCCAGAAGCAACCAGGTTAATTCAGTACTCTCTCCTGAAACACCCAGATAATCCAGTACTCTCTCACAGAAGTACACATAATTCAGTACTTCTCTCCCAGAAGCACCCAGATAATTCAGTACTCTCTCCCAGAAGCACCCAGAATAATTCAGTACTCTTTCCCAGAACCACACAGATATATTCAGTACTTTCTCCCAGAAGCAACACATAATTCAGTACCACTCTCCCAGAAAGCAACCAGAAAATTCAGTTACTTCCAGAAGCAACCAATAATCCAGTTCCTCTCCCGATAATATCAAGTACTCTCTCCCAGAAGCAGCACCCGATAATTCAGTACACTCTCCCAGAGCAACCAGATCAATTCAGTCTCATCTCCCAGAAGAAACCAGATAATCCAGTACTCTCTCCCAGGAGACCACATAATCGTACTATCTCCCAGAGGCACCCAGCTAATCACAGTACTCTCTCCCAGATGAAACCAGATAATCACAAGTCCTCCATATATAATTTTCTGAGATGAAACCAATTTTGGTAAATAAAAACGAAAGTTTTTGTCTACATGTTGAGGAAAAAATAACTGCCCAAAGAACAAAACGTATATAGGTTGGAAAGTCGAGGTAAATTGGAAAATAAAGTCTGTTGCAACCCTGAATGGGTTCAATGATATTATGTATATACAGTGGAACCCCCGGTTGACGATATTTTTTCATCCAGAAGTATGTTCATGTGCCAGTACTGACCGAATTTGTTCCCATAAGAATATTGTGAAGTAGATTAGTCCATTTCAGACCCCAAACATACACGTACCAAAGCACTTACATAAATACACTTACACATAATTGGTCGCATTCGGAGGTAATCGTTATGCGGGGGTCCACTGTATATAATGTATATTATCTTTTCATATAATTTTATATTGCTTACATTTGCGGATATAGCTAAAATCGCAAATGTATTGCTTATATAGTGACGTAGCTTATGTTGTTAGGATGTAACATAATTATGTGCTCAGTCAGCGCTTTGTGATTGTCAAACTACTGTTAATTATCGCTTGTCGCTCGTTATACTGCCGGTTATGAGCTGTTGCTGTCCACGGGGCTATCACGTGATCGAGGGGGGGTTGTACCTCACCTCTCGTGAAAGTATTCAGTCTTGCTCTAGACTCGCTTGGTGGTTGGACAGATTGTCTGGTCTCATTATTCTTGTTAGTTCTGTAGAACTCTGTTCACAGAACATTGATAGACTTAGTGATTTTCGACGTTCGTACGAGGTTGTGTGGTCGCCTTAGAACACTCTGAGCCTCTCAGGTCCTTAAGCTTTAGCTTCTGACCTAATTTTGGTACTGGTTTCTGTGTTATTGTCACAGATCGGGTTTTTCCTTTGCTGAACTTTTGATCAGTTAGTATGGGAGTTTTGTAACTTTTGTGGAGGATCTGCTGATGGTCCCTACTTAGTGTAGATTTATTATCTCCTGATCCTGATTGTGTCGCAGTCGCTTGTTTATAAGGCTATTGGGTTAGCATTCTTTACATTGTTCAAGCAGATGTTCTTGGTTGCAGTCGGTCAGAAGTTTTTATTTGAGGACTTTGTCAGTCACTGTTTAAGTCTAGTCTGAGTCGTGAGACATAGTGAAACTACTTAGAGCACTACACGCATACACAAACTTACTTGTACATATTTGTAAATATCTTATTAAATGTTAATGTACCAGACGGTAACTTAAGAATTATAAATATGATTTATGTGCTTTCAGCACAATAATATGAACTCGAGAGATTGATATTATTTTCATTACTGTGAATTAATTTAATTTAATTTAATTTGATAATATACCTCTAGACTTAATAAATTTATTATATTTTAATTTCTTGTTTAGGTATGCCTACCAGTCTGATATCCTAAAGAACTATTGAATTATAGGAATTCTAATGGTAATTAGGCAAGGATATTGACTACTTGTTACGAAAACCTAGTAGTAACAGGCTGGTGCTAGAAGGGCAGTCTTTCTGTATTCACTGGAGATTCTAAGCTTTTTAGAATCGCTGTTTTTTGTAACAAAGGGGGCCTGTCCGGGAGCTCTTAATCCAAAGGTGTTGGAGAAATTGTCCAGTTTGACATACTAGTAACTCTATGGCCAAAAACACTGAGTACTTTCTAATCTGGAAAAAAAGACTTTTGAGTTTAGTCTTGTAACTTACCAGGTGATGTATGTACTGAACAGTCTCTTGAACCAAGGAGATGGAAATAATGTCATATGAGTTCTAGCTCTAAGAATCCAACAAATAAAAATTCCTATCAGGATTATAGTTTCCAATATCACTCTTCGTAGTACAATTATTTTTGTGATGTATTGCCAAAGTGAAACAAATAATTGATACTCTGGACTTTGTCTGAGTTAGTACCATTAAAATTCAGATGTGTTGGCAAGTAGCCAGTATCTCGGTGTGAGTATAACAGGAATTACACTGCAGATACTGTCTGAGATAATTAAAGATATTATTCTTCTGCTCATACAGAGATGTCTGATTATGATTTCAGTTCTCTTCAGAAGCCTAGGTGTCACATTTAAGAAGTATGACTCTTTATTTGAATTTTGAGAAGAGTTACAACTAAGGCAGAAGTGAGCCTACGTGTCGAGTAGTGTAGCTCAGTTCTCGCTCACGCCATTCCCTCATGACACATAGTTTTGACTATTATAGTAGTAGTAGAGTTACAATTGGGAAGGTAACAGGAACTGAAAGGGGACAGGCCAAACTATAAAAGGGGTGGGACTACACAGGTCATGAGAAAATTCCTGCAGGAGGTTCAGTGGGACAGAGAAATGGTAGGAAAATCAGTAAACGCAGGATGATGGAATATGTGGCAACAAAGTGCAAGGAGGGCAGAGGAAAGTTTTGTTCCCAAGGGAAACAGAAATAATAGGAGACCAAAACGAGGTCCGTGGTTTTACCCGAAGGTGTAGGGAGGCAAAAAACTAAGTGCAACAGAGAAAGGGAAAAGGTACAGGAGGCATAGGACCCAGGTAAACAAGGAGAATTAGTAGAAGAGCAGAAAACGAGTATCACAGAGAAGGAGGGGAGGCCCAGCGCAGTATGAAAATGACATAGCATCGAAAGTCAAATCTGACCCGGAAACTGTGCATAGCCACATAGGAGGAATCAACAGTCAAGGACCAGGTGATAAGGCTGAGGGGAAAAGAAGGTTGGATGAACTCACAAGAAACGATCAAGAGGTATGTGAGGAGCTCAACACGAGATTTAAGGAAGTATTTACAGTAGAGACAGGAAGGACTCTGGGGGGACAGACCAGATGGGGACACCAGCAAGGAATACACCAACAAGTGTTGGACGACATACATACAGATGAGGAGGAGGTGAAGAAACTGCTAAGGGACATCGATACCTCAAAGGCAATGGGACCGGACAACATCTCCCCGTGGGTCCTTAGAGAGGGAGCAGATATGTTGTGTCATGCCACTTGCCACAATCTTCAACACATCCCTGGAAACTGGGCAACTACTGAGGTATGGAAGACGGCAAATGTAGTTCCCATTTTTAAAAAAGGAGACAGAAAAGAGGCACTAAACTATAGACCTGTGTCATTGACGTGTATAGTATGCAAAATTTATGGAGAAGATTGTCAGGAGGAGAGTGGTGGAGCACCTGGAACGGAACAGGAGTATAAATGCCAACCAGCACGGATTCACGGAAGGCAAATCCTGTGTCACAAACCTTCTGGAGTTTTATGATAAAATAACAAAGTAAGACACGAGAGAGAGGGGTGGGTTGATTGCATCTTCTTGGACTGCAAGAAGGCCTTTGACACAGTTCCTCACAAGAGATTAGTGCAGAAGCTAGAGCATCAGGCGCATATAACAGGAAGGGCACTGCAATGGATCAGAGAATACCTGACAGGGAGGCAACAACGAGTCATGGTACGTAATGATGTATCACAGTGGGCACCTGTGACGAGCGGGGTCCCACAGGGGTCGGTCCTAGGACCAGTGCTATTTTTGGTATATGTGAACGACATGACGGAAGGGTTGGATTCAGAGTGTCCCTGTTTGCAGATGATGTGAAGTTAATGAGGAGAATAAATCTGATGAAGACCAGGCAGGACTTCAAAGAGACCTGGACAGACTGGACACCTGATCCAGCAAATGGCTTCTCGAATTTAATCCTGCCAAATGCAAAGTCATGAAGATAGGGGAAGGGCACAGAAGACCACAGACAGAGTATAGGCTAGGTGGCCAAAGACTGCAAACCTCACTCAAGGAGAAAGATCTTGGGGTGAGTATAACACGAGCATGTCTCCGGAAGCACACATCAATCAGATAACTGCTGCAGCATAGGGGCGCCTGGCAAACCTGAGAACAGCATTCCGATACCTTAGTAAGAAATCATTCAAGACACTGTACACCGTGTATGTCAGGGTCCCATACTGGAGGTATGCAGCACCTTGTGTTGGAACCCGCACTTGCATAAAGCACGTCAAGAACTAAAGAAAGTACAAAGGTTTGCGACAAGTGTTAGTTCCAGAGCTAAGGGGAATGTCCTAATGAAGAAAGATTAAGGAAATCGGCCCTGACGACACTGAGGACAGGAGGTCAGGGAGACATATAACACAATAATAAAATAACTGGCGTGGAATAGACAAGGTGACTAAAGACAGGATTTTCCAGTGAGGGACCAGCAGAAACAAGAGGCCACTAATTGGAAGTTTGAAGACACAAATAGAGTCAGAGAGAATAGTAGGAAGTAAATTCTTCAGTCCATAGAGTTGTAGGCAGTGGAATAGCCTATAAAATAGCGTAGTAAAGACAGGAACCATACACAGGTTTTAAGACTAGGTTGAGTAAAGCTCATGAGCGGGAGGAGAGAGGGGCCCAGTAGCAACGCGTGAAGTAGGCGGGGCCGGAGCTAGGACTCGACCCCTGCAACACACAAATAGTGAGTACAAATAGGTGATACAGAGTATAAGCTGTAGTGACTAAGCCTCACGCTAGTACTTGTGTATACGACACCTTATTTACTTATCCTAGACCAGATCTAATCTCTCTAGAGAAGCGGCAGGGACCAAGTGTCCGACCTATGTGACCCGTCCAGGAACCATCTTTAATTTCCTACTTCCTCCATTACCACCGGGTCCTATCTCTCAGGAACAGTTTTTGAGAGGTTTGAACGCCTCCTTATGTTGCAGACTGCACAAGTAGAAGGCACAGATGAATTGAACGAAGAAGATTTCCAAAAGAAAATGTTCGACTGTTAAGACAAAACTGATAGATCAACGAGGCCACATTTTAATGTTGCAGAAAAGCTGCATCCATGGTTCCTAATTTTTGAAAGTGACTTTAGACACCTATTTTTATGTGTTTTGAGAACCAGGCACGTGCTAATATGAATTGGCCACATAAGCACTGGCAAACATTGTTGCATACGCTTTGAGACGGGAAGAGCTCCATAACCGTACTGCAGCTTTGCCATTTACCAAGTACATTAGTTTTGACGCTGTACAACAACAATTTCTAGAGAGCGTATAACTTGTTACACTTAAGTTATCAAAGAGGCATCTCGTACATTACACACTGACGACAAGATCAAACCTTGTTTGTAGTTTGCTCCCCCGTGGGAATAAAAAAAGTTTGCATTCTCAGAGGTAGGTGTGGCTGCCAAGTGTAAAGCAACTACGACAGTCTTGTTCAGTGTTGTTTTCTAACACAAGAGTTTTAACAACTGTATGCCTGGCGACATACAAGAATATCTGATCAATCTGGGGGATACTACCCAGATATTCTGGTAACTGCAGCATTAAGCAGACAATTAATAATTTCTCACAAACTTTTACGTACTAGAAGCACAAAGAAAACAAGGTAACTACAAATTGCCCTAAAGTTGGCAACAAAATCAGCTGCTTCATTGCCGGCCTGATGTATACTGCTACTGTAACTTCCTCGTACCTTTACCAGGAAAACTCTCATCCTAAATCTGTCCTGTAGGCTAGACAGAAATCTGATATCGAGAAAAGAAAGTTTAAATGTACTATTGTAACAGAAAAGGACAATACTAGAGAGTATTGCTATAAGTATAGAAAGAGATCGAGAAACAGTCGATGCGGCTGGCGCCCCCACTCAATCGTATCCTCTTCGAGCAGCAAAGGCACCAAAATAAAATCCAAGTGTAACTTCTGATCCTACTGTTCTTAGATAATGTTGACTCAGGATAGAATGACTAGCGTCAGAAAGTGTATCGACGCAAAAGATTCGTTTCACGATGAGTCCTTACTTTTAAGAGATAAAATAGGATTGAAACGAATCACATCTAACGAGATAATTTCTTATCAGATACTCTGGCATTATCTCTCGTTATTAAGAGAAAGATGTACTGCCCATTAAACTGACGAATCCTATTTGTAAGATAAGATGTAACTTGTAAATAACCAATGAGGGGTGTACAAAAGAGCCACTGCACAAGTTTATATTGAAACAAGCTATTATACTGGTTTATATTTCAGTGGGTATATCCAAGTGGTGTATTTCCCCATCAGGACAGTGACTTGTTGATAGGGAACGTATCCCTTCATGCTGGTATATTAAAGAACTCATGTGATTGATAATAACACTGGATGATAATTATGCCATGAAGCTTGTAGAGTAAACCGTATTTTATTTCCTCTCAGTGCAATTACGAAGCTATGTCAAAGATACTACCAAACATCCTTGTCCTCCTGTTGAGTTAGGTGATGACATAGTTGGGGATGAATAAGTTGTTTAGTGACGCTCTGCGCCCAGATCATTAACACTGACTCCCCCCGTCATCAACCTAGTCAAGAACACAACTGACTTAAATTTCTAACTCATGAATGATTTTAATCAAGGAATCAGGTTTTTGTTGATCCAGTCACTGGAAAGACTGAGAGATATACAGTTACTGAGAGTGAAGCAAAGGAAAATCTCGATAATTGTTACTATTATAGTAACGTTACTGATGGAGAAAAATACTTGTAATTGACAGCTGATAGGTTTTTTCCACCACAGTCAAGCATTTCGGTAGGAGTACGCAGTTACATTTCGTGAACAAGCCATTGAGTTTGCTTCACAATAGTCCCCATAGAGGACATTTGGTTGTCAAGAAACACTCGGTAAACGGGCAAAACATTTTACTTTGGCCAAAGATGAAGGAAACAGTAGCTGATCATGTCGACTTGCCAACGGGTGTCAAGTGACAGCTAGCCAGCACACACCCCTACCACCTACACCTCTCACTATGTTTCATTAGTTTATAAAAAAACCAAAGTTCAGTTACACGGACTAGAGATTGTTTCCAGACTCGTTCCAAAAGTTGAAGCATCTGCTTTCCCTTGCTCCAGGTGTGAGTCCCTAATTTCATCTTTCCCACTTTTTACATATAGATGCGAGTGGTTATCATGGGTGCTGTGCTGCTCCTAACAACAGTCCCCTACATCCACTGATATGTCTCCATCCTATATGTTACTAATTTTTCATCTAAGCATAACGCCACCAGAAATATTATGCCACATGAGAAAGGAGCTCCTAGCTCTTGTGGTGTCCTTGGATAAACATTTTGACGGGTATTTTGGCACTTCCCCATTTAAAATTAGACGTTTTTTTTCTGACTCACAATCCGCTCACTTATATAAATACTATGAGAGTAAAAATGCTTGGATCATGAGGTGGGCCTCAGAATCCAACCTTAATTCTATTAGTATATAACACATAAGTGGTCATTATAATGTTAATTGCTGACGCTCTGTCCCGTCCTTAATAATTATCAGTTTTACAATTAAATTTACGTAATTTTATCCCAAATACCTTTTGTTGCTTGCCAATGTCAAAATTCGAGTAAAAGGTATTCTTGAATCCTCCAGCCCATATAAATATATAACTCATGCATGTCTAATTATTATATTTATGTATTTCACAGTATTGGTGTGTATGAGGAGGAGACAAGCAGATGTTGAGTGTAGTGTGGTGCGGTGATGTACTTGCTGACCGCAACACTAGTCTGTCCAGACCCCCCTCACGACACACCTAAGCTGTTTTCATACTCCAGATGTTCATACTTGCCTCGCATTCCACAACCACTACTAAGAGTGGAATGCATCTCCCTCTACTATGATCGAGCCCAATGTGCCCACCTTGTTCAGCGCTATCCTGTCTCTAACACTGATGTACATAACCACGACTATGCAGAGAGACGATACTGTGTACTGCCCTAGTACTAGGGGCATATCCTAGTGACGGAACGCTGGTTTGAAATTGAGTAGAGGTGTTTTGCACAAAGAGACTTTGATTAATATTTATATTAATTTGTATTGCATGAGTAATCATAATAAAGTGAAAGACATAATGGCAACTCTAGTGCGACCCATCTTCGTGGTTGGGGGGGGGGTGTTGCAACCCCTGAATGGGTACAATGATTATGTATAATATATAAATGTCTATTATCTTTTCAAATAATTTTAATATTGCTTATTATATGCGATAATAGCTAAATCGCAAATGTATTGGCCTTATATTGTTATTTGAAGAGCTATTTGTTGAGGATGTACATAATTATGGTGGCTCAGTTCAAGTCCTTGATGTCAAACTACTGTAATTTATCGCTTGTCGCTCGTTATAACTGCAGTCTTCTGAGCTGTAGCTTCCACGGGCTAACACGTGATCGAGGGGTGTCCCTCAACCTCTCGGTGAAGTATTCAGGTCTGCTCTAGACCGCCTTGGTGTTGACAGAAATGTCGGTCTCATTATTTCTTGTTTAGTTCTGTAGAACTCTGTTCACAGGGAAATTGTATAGACTTAGTTGATTTCGACGTTGTACGAGGTTGTGTGTTCGCTAGACACTCTGACCTCTCAGGTCCTTACTATAGCTTCTGAAACCGAAGTTTGTAACTGGTTCTGTGTATTGTCACAGGTCGGGTTTTTCCTATGCTTGAAACTTAGATTCAGTAGTATGGGAGTTTATGTAACTTTTGTGTGAGATCTCTGATGGCCCAACTTATGTCGTTATATTATCTCCTTGATCCTGATTGGGTCCGGCAGTCGCTTGTTATATGGCTTATTGGCTAGCATTCTTTTCATGTTTCAAGCAGACTGTTCTGGTCCATCGGTCAAGAAGTTATTTTATTTGAGGACTTGTCATCACATTGTTTTAAGAGTCTATCGAGTCGTGAGACATATTGACACTTAGAGCACTTACAACGCATACACAAACTTGTACATATTTGTAATATTTTAAATTAAATGTTTAATGTACCTAGACGGTACTTAAGAATTATAAATCTGATATGTGCTTTCAGCACAATAATATTGAACTCGAGGAGATTGATATTATTTTCATTACTGTGATTAATTAAATTTAAATTTAATTTGATAATATACCTCTAGACTTAATAAATTTATTAAATTTTAATTTCTCTAGTTAGTAGCCTACCAGTTGTAATCCTAAGAACTATTGAATTATACTGAATTCTAATGGATAATTGGACAAGGATACTGACTACTTGTTACGAAAACCCAGTAACAGGCTGGATGCTAGAAGGGCAGTCCTTTCTAGTATTCACTGAGATCTCTAAGCTATTTAGAATTGCGCGTTTTTTGTAACAAAAGTTAATGAAGAAAACTTGTGAATCATTAGTGACACTTACTGGACATTTTGGTAATGTTGAGAGCTTTGCCAGAGACGGATGAGTAAGCAGGTGATGCAGACCTGATGGTCGCACATATATGTGACACCCAGATAACTCTACATCCTTAAGGTCAGAATAAGACTTCTCATGATTTACTAACAAACACTGAAACAAATATATATACACACACACAAATTAGCAGTTTTCATATATATTTAATCTGCAGTATGCATAATGAAAATGTACATGTTTACATAAATTTATTTCAAGACAAGAAAACCACAACTTGTTAAATTCCATCATTTACTTTTTACCCTGTTCTGGTGGGAAATGGCTGATTAAAAAAAAAAATTAACCATCACTCATTCTATAGCCATCTAGCCAGAAGGGTACTGGCATCACAATTCAAGCGAAGCTAAATGTTAAAATTTTTACGCTTCCAAATTCAATGTGTTTTTATTATGCAATGTTTTCATTAAAGAGCGTCTGTGAACAACTTCAGTTATCAATAAAGTTTATTTCTTTGTAAAGGTTACAATGTGTAATTACAATTTTGATTTACAAAGTACAAAGATAGCCACTATCATGCCGAAGGATTTTGAGCAAACTAATCCTAATACACACATAGTAACTAATTAAAACTAGATAAGATAATAGTACATAGTAACTATACAGTGGACCCCTATTTTATCGGTCGCAATCTGTTTCCTGAAGGTTGGCTGATAACCGAAATGGCCGATAACCGAATTAATATTTCCCATAAGAATTAATGATAATAAAATTAATTCGTTCCCAACAAAAATATTCACAAAAAAAAAAATACAATTATGTAAGTATTACATACCTTTATTGAAGCTAATACTGGTTTCTCTGGAAGATAGGGAGGAGGAAAGAGGGAGGAGTTAGTGTTTGGAAGGGGAATCCCCCTCCATGAAGACTTTAGGTAGTAATGCCTTCTCTGGGGTTACTTCCCTTGTCTGCCTTTTAATGCCATTAGAACCAGCTTGAGAGTCACTGGACCCCTGTCTCACAAAATAACTGTCCAAAGTGCTTTGTTTCTGGCATCTCTAAGATTTCCCTGAAGTGGGACAGGGTTTTGTCACAATACATGTTGCAGATATGGCTTGTTTCAGCTTTGCCAGGTGGTGTTTCTCTACAAAAGCTTGCAGCCCTGATCCACATTGCACACACCTCTTTAAATCTCTGAAGAAGGCACCTCCTTCATTCCCTCTTCCTCTCCTCCGAAGCAAGTTCCTCAGCTGCAGTCTATTGCTGTTCAAGTTGAAGCTTCTTGCAGCTCTTCAGTGGTAAGCTCTTCCTGTGTCCTCCACCAACTCTTCCACAACCTCACCACTCGCCTCCAACCCCAGGGACTTCCCCAAAGACACAATAGAGTCCACAGGGTCAGCAGGGTCAGGGTGAGTCTCAAACCCTTCCAAAATCCCTCTCTTGGACGCAATCTGGCCACAGTTTTCTCGAAGCAGAGTTCAAAGTCCTGGAAGTCACTCCCCTCCCAAGCCTTACCTATAAGGCTTATGCAATGGAGGATAGTGAAGTGATCCTCCAGAACTGTCTTTGGGTCAACCGAGTGTCCGAGGTCACTTCAAAGCCCTTTTGAAACTGCTTTTGTGTAGAGTTTTTTGAAGTTAGAAATGACCTGCTGGTCCATGGGATGGAGGAAGGAGTGGTGTTAGGAGGTAAGAACTTCACTTTTATAAACTGAAGTCCCTAAACACTTGGTCGTCCAAGTGGATGTGCAGGAGCATTGTCCAGTAAAAGGAGGCACTTGAGTGGCAATTTCTTTTCCAGGAGGTATTTTTTCACACTTGGGCCAAACACATCATTAATCCACTCTTTGAAAATTTGCCTTGTGACCCATGCCTTATGATTAGCTTTCTACATCACACACAATCTATTCTTCATGACATTGTTTTTTCTTAAACACAATGGGATTTCTGAGTGATACACAAGTAAAGGCTTTCACTTTGAAATCCCCACTTGCATTATCACACAACAAAAGAGTAAGCCTGTCTTTCATAGGCTGTGTCCTGGCAGTGCCTTTTTCCTCCTGGGTAATGTAGGTCCTCTTTGGCATTTTCTTCCAAAACAGCCTGTTTGTCACAAGTGAAAACTTGTTGGGTTCGAATCCTTCAGCCTTTACATAGTCCTGCAATTCGTGAACATACTTTTCAGCTGCACATTTGTCAGAACTTTGCAGCCTCACCATGCCTTACAACACTGTGTATGCCACTATGCTTCTTAAATCTATCAAACCATCCTTTGCTGGCTCTAAATTCACAAACTGCAGCACTTGTTCCAGGCATTTTCTTTGCAAGATCCTCATGCAACTGCTTTGCCCTCTCACAAACAGTTGACTTCCACTACACTGTCTCCCCTAATTTTTTTCCTTAATCCACAGTAATAATTTTTTCCATCTCTTCCATTATCAGTGTCCTTTGTTTAGCTAGAAAACTACTCCTTTTGCAACATCAGCATCCTTGATTTGTTCTTTCTTTGCCAGGATAGATGCAATTGTTGATTTATTCTTGCTGTACATCCTGGCAAGTTCCATCACCTTCATACCACTCCTCAAACTTTTCAATCATCTCACGCTTAAATTCCATGGTGTTTCTCACTTTCCTTTACCACAGGAACTTTACTAGGAATTTTCTTTGGAGCCATGATTACTTATTTCACAGTTGCACTGCAAGAAAAACCACTAAAAGCAATGGTAAACAATGAATGTTTGTTTGTATGAGCAGAAGCCTCCTCAGCCACCGAAAGACAAAGCCAAACTGATGTACAAGCTGCCCAAGCCAGTGATGGAAGCATCCCGAAACCCGCCGATAACTGAGCGAACAGCCGATAACCGGGCGCCAAAAAACCCGCTGATAACCGAGTTGGCGGATAACCAAACCGGCCGACAACCCGGGTCCACTGTACAGACGATCCTCAAAAATCAAAAGTATCACATATCGAACATTTCAAAAATAAGACCATATTTCGGACAAACTGTGTCCCTATTATCGAACGCGCCCCTATTTTCGGACTGCCGGGTACGGGACCTGTCCGCTGGCCCGCTTTGTCCGCGTCCCCGCACAGGCGCCGTGAGCAGTCTAGCTTTGTTTATGCTTGAGTGAACACTAACCTGCGATCTCATTCACACATTTTACGATTATTTAATTGTGTTCAGTGCTTGTGGGGCTGTGAAATAAGCTGCCATGGGCCCAAAGAAACTTGCTAGCGGTACCCCTGTGGTAAAGAAAGTGAGAAACACCATAGATGTGAAGAAGGAAATAATACAGAAGTATGAGATTGGAGTGAGACTTGTTGAGCTTGCCAGGATGTACAGAGGACTGTGGACACTTATTTTGCGAGACAAACAGACGACTGTGGACAGTTATTTTGCGAGACAGAAACAGAGGACTGTAGACAGTTATTTTGTGAGACTGGGGTCCAATGACTCAAGCAGGTCCTAGTGGCATTAAAATACAGAGAAGGGAAGCAACCCCAGAGAGGGCTTTGATACCGGAAGTCCTCATGGAAGGGGGATTCTCCTTCCAAACAATAACCTCAACTCCCTCTCTCCTCCTCCCTATCGTCCAGATGCCATCACTAATCTTCAATAAAGGTAGTTAAAAATGTTATTTTATATTACTTTATTTTATTATTTTATTATCACACTGGCCGATTCCCACCAAGGCAGAAGGCCCGAAAAAGAAAAACTTTCACCATCATTCACTCCATCACTGTCTTGCCAGAAGGGTGCTTTACACTACAGTTTTTAAACTGCAACATTAACACCCCTCCTTCAGAGTGCAGGCACTGTACTTCCCATCTCCAGGACTCAAGTCCGGCCTGCCGGTTTCCCTGAACCCCTTCATAAATGTTACTCTGCTCACACTCCAACAGCACGTCAAGTATTAAAAACCATTTTTCTCCATTCACTCCTATCAAACACGCTCATGCATACCTGCTGGAAGTCCAAGCCCCTCGCACACAAAACCTCCTTTACCCCCTCTCTCCAACCTTTCCTAGGCCGACCCCTACCCCGCCTTCCTTCCACTACAGACTGATACACTCTTGAAGTCATTCTGTTTCGCTCCATTCTCTCTACATGTCCGAACCACCTCAACAACCCTTCCTCAGCCCTCTGGACAACAGTTTTGGTAATCCCGCACCTCCTCCTAACTTCCAAACTACGAATTCTCTGCATTATATTCACACCACACATTGCCCTCAGACATGACATCTCCACTGCCTCCAGCCTTCTCCTCGCTGCAACATTCATCACCCATGCTTCACACCCATATAAGAGCGTTGGTAAAACTATACTCTCATACATTCCCCTCTTTGCCTCCAAGGACAAAGTTCTTTGTCTCCACAGACTCCTAAGTGCACCACTCACTCTTTTTCCCTCATCAATTCTATGATTCACCTCATCTTTCATAGACCCATCCGCTGACACGTCCACTCCCAAATATCTGAATACATTCACCTCCTCCATACTCTCTCCCTCCAATCTGATATTCAATCTTTCATCACCTACTCTTTTTGTTATCCTCATAACCTCATTACTATACATAATTAAAGACTATAGCATTTGTTGTATGTAAAACTGTAATTAATCTCTATAAAATGTATTTTTTTTTGTGAATATTTTTGGGTTTCTGGAACGGATTAATTGTATTTCCATTATTTCTTATGGGAAATATTGCTTCGAATTTCAGACTTTTCGAATTTAGAACTAGCTCCTGGAACGGATTAAGTTCGAAATTTGAGGTTCCACTGTACTTAAAACTAGACTAGTAGTAGTGGTTAACTGTTTTACAACCTTATTTAAACTTAATACAAGTGAGAGGTAGTAAGGTGGAGTAGGGTTTGGTAAAATAATCTTGAAATTGCATACAAAATCTAATAGGAATGGTGCAGGTGGTAATATTTTATGGATTGGCAGAATTAAAAGCCAGGAGGTCACATAATAACACTAATTAGCAGATGTTTTGGTTGATTTGGCTAATATTGTGAGGCAAGATGCTTTTTTAGCAAAGTCCTAAATTTATAAGCTGTCAGGGGATCCTTGACCTGTTCCGGCAGCGAGTTCCAGATCTTCGGGCCTTTTATGTGCATAGCGTTCTTGCACAGAGAGAGACTGACTCGAGGGATTTTGAAAAGTGCCTTATGCTTTGTATTGTGGCTGTGCATTCTGTTGTAATTGTCAAGGAGTAGTTTTAAGGGAGGGTTTACAGTGGAGTTTAACCCCTTGACTGTCGAAACCCCAAATCCTGAGGTGTCTTCTGGTGTCGGGAAAAAAAAAATTCTTAGGAAATGATAGAGAATCTTTTCCCGATGGTAATGACGCCAAAAGAACGAAATTTGATGGAAAACTTACGGAATTACGCTCTCGCAAAGTTAGTGACCTCGGCGATATTCACGAATTGGCGATTTTGCCCAATACGAACCCTATTTTCGGCTAATTCCATTGTTCCAGTCGACCAAACTCATAGCTATTTCTTTATAACTCCATTTGTTCTATCGACTGAGTACAAGAAACTGCTCATTTACCGATTTCAACTACCCAATAATGTGGTCAGAAATTTGCAATTTGGCCAATTTCACGAAAATTAAAAAAGCATGCCAATTTCAAAATAAGGTCCAGAATGAACAAAGCAGACATTCCTGGCTCTAAAACAACATTTTCTTTGTTAATTGGTCACATCTCCAGACCCCTCTGAAATTACTCTTGCTTTCTATTTTGAATTTTTATTCAGACAAAAAAGAGAAGATTTGTTATGCAGACTACTGCAATATTGTAATAATTGTATAAATAATGTCAACTCATTCATGACTGCATATTAGAATGGCTAGTTGGACATTTATTGGACAATGACGTCATTTGTTTACTCTTGAACATCGACAAAAATCAAACATTTCCCCTACTTTGAGCTCCATTTCAAGGTTCTTTTCTTAGGAAAACCAATCAATATCACCTCTATTTCTACAATATCTTTTCCATTCTATCAAATGAGATGAAGAAAACGAGAATACAACCATAAATACTATACAAAAATACACCACAAAGTCTGAGTTTTAATCCAAAAAACTGAGTTTTTTTTTTTCTCATTATGCACTGCGTGCTGCAAGTTTTTTTTTTTAAATGGTGCACACTGACCACACAGACCCATTCTCTCACATGTGGGCCTACCAGCTTTCTCCTGCTTGATTTGAAGCCACTAGAATTTTTTAGTATATACTTCAAACACGGTGGCTTGTAAGACATATACATATGACCAAAACAGTCAAAGCGTTAATGTTCTGTATATGTAGTAGGCACAATAATAAGAGTGTACCTGGAGTCTACCTGGAGGTTATTCCGGGGATCAATGCTCCCGCGGCCCGGTCCACGACCAGGCCTCCTAGTGGATTAGGGCCTGATCACCCAGGCTGTTACTGCTGGCCGTGGTGTTTTCTCTTAGTGTACCAATGGCACCCCTACTTTTAATTGGGGGGTATTTTGCATCGCCTGCCCAGTCTTTTACTTTCATAGGGAGTGATTTCTGTGTGCATATTTGAGACCATTCCCTCCAGGATTTTCCAAGTGTAGATTATGATATATCTCTCTCTCCTACGTTCCAACGAGTACAAGTCAAGTGCTTCCAAGCGTTCCCAGTAGATCAGGTGCTTGATAGAATTTATACGTGTAGAAAAGGTTCTCTGTACACTCTCTAGATCTGCAATTTCACCTGCTTTGAACGGAGATGTTAATGTACAGCAGTATTCCAGCCTAGAGAGGACAAGTGATTTGAAAAGGATCATCACTGGCTTGGCATCTCTCGTTTTGAACATTCTCATTATCCAACCTATCATTTTCTTTGCACTTGTGATCGTGGCACTGTTGTGAGCCTTGAAAGCGAGATCCTCAGACATTACTACTCCCAGGTCCCTTACATTATTTTTCCGCTCTATTGTATGGCCAGAGTTTGCAGTATACTCTGTTCTAGTTATTATCTCCTCCAGTTTTCCATAGTGGAGTAGCTGGAATTTGTCCTCATTGATCATCATATTGTTTTCCGTTGCCCAGTGGAAAACTTGGTTTATATCTTCTTGGAGGTTAACTATGTCCTCAACAGATGACAGCCTCATGCAGATCCTAGTATTGTCTGCAAAGGATGATACGATGCTGTGGATTACATCTCTATCTATGTCTGATATGAGGATGAGGAACAGGATGGGGGCAAGTACTGTGCCTTGTGGAACAGAGCTCTTCACTATGGCAGCCTCCGATTTAACTCTGCTGACCACTACTACTTTTTGCCAGTTACTCCTTTAGCATGTATTTTGTGCACTATTAAACCATGATCGCACTTGTCAAACGCTTTTGCAAAGTCTGTGTATATTACATCTGCATTTTGTTTTTCTTCCAGTGCATCCAAGGCCATATAGTGATCCAGTAGTTGTGAGAGGCACGAGTGACCTGCCCTGAACCCATGTTGCCCTGGATTGTGCAGTTTTTGGGAATCCAGGCTAATTGCAATCATGCTTCTTAGCACTCTTTCAAAAATTTTTATGATGTGGGATGTTAGCGCAATTGGTATATAGTTCTTAGCAATGCTTTGCCGCCACCTTTATGGAGTAGGGCTATATCTATTGTTTTAAGTGACTGTGGAATTTAACCCATGTCTATACTTAGGGCATGTGAGAGGGGTTTTTTGCAGTTCTTAACCTCTTCAGGGTCCAAGGCCCAAATCTGAAGTGGTGCCCCAGTGTCCAAGAATTTAAAAAAAAAAAAATTTTTATTTTTTCTTATGAAATGGTAGAGAATCTTTTTGTGAAGGTAATAAAACAAAAAGTATGAAATTTGATGGAAAATTGACGAAATTATGCTCTCGCGAATTTTGATGTGTCAGCGATATTTACGAATCGGCAATTTTGCCGACTTTGACTCCCATTTTAGGCCAATTACATTATTACAGTCAACCAAATTCTTAGCTATTTCACTAGTACAGGAAGGCCCCGCTTTACGGCGTTTCACTTTACGGCGTTCCGCTAATACGGACATTTCAAATTATGACCAAAACTCACTATACGGCTCCCCCCACCTGACTTTCTAATACGGTCACCGTGCCCCACCCTGTTTGTTTACATTCTCCATGAGCTCAGTAAGCACTAAGTCTCTCCATTTTGTCTGGAAACTCCAAAATTTCAAATGTTTTTAAAAGTTATTTCATATTTTATATATACTCTGATAATTATACTTATGTATACCTGTACCTAAATAAACTTACATACATCGAGTCATTTAAATGTCGTATATTACGTTAATATATACACATTTTCATTAATCCATCCATGATATTTTTTTCAAAATTATATAATAAACACGATGCATAACATATAAATAAGATAAATACACCCCACAGTAGAATAAATAAACATAAATGTGAGATGTGAGCAGACGACTTCCACAAGTGAAGCCATAATAACAATACTCGCCGAGTCTCATTAAATGTCGTATATTACGGTAATATACACATTTTCATTAATCCAGCCATGATATTTTTTTCAAAATTATATAATAAACACGATGCATAACAATATAAATAAGATAAATACACCCCACAGTAGAATAAATAAACATAAATGTGAGATGTGAGCAGACGACTTCCACAAGTGAAGCCATAATAACAATACTCGCCGAGTCTCATTAAATGTCGTATATTACGGTAATATACACATTTTCATTAATCCAGCCATGATATTTTTTTCAAAATTATATAAAAAAACACGATGCATAACATATAAATAAGATAAATACACCCCACAGTAGAATAAATAAACATAAATGTGAGATGTGAGCAGACGACTTCCACAAGTGACGCCATAATAACAATAGTCACGGAGTCTCATTAAATGTCGTATATTACGGTAATATACACATTTTCATTAATCCATCCATGATATTTTTTCAAAATTATATAATAAACACGATGCATAACATATAAATAAGATAAATACACCCCACAGTAGAATAAATAAACATAAATGTGAGATGTGAGCAGACGACTTCCACAAGTGACGCCATAATAACAATAGTCACGGAGTCTCATTAAATGTCGTATATTACGGTAATATACACATTTTCATTAATCCATCCATGATATTTTTTTCAAAATTATATAATAAACACGATGCATAACATATAAATAAGATAAATACACCCCACAGTAGAATAAATAAACATAAATGTGAGTGTGGTAGCAGACGACTTCCACAAGTGGTGATAATAACAATAGTCACGGAGTCTCATTAAATGTCGTATATTACGGTAATATACACATTTTCATTAATCCAGCCATGATATTTTTTTCAAAATTATATAATAAACACGATACATAACATAAAAAGATGATAAATACACCCCACAATAGAATAAATAAACATAAATATAAGATGTGGGAGCCTGGTTTGTTTACATAACTCTGCGCCTGTTACCTCTCATGTACTCATTCTTTCTCTCTCTCATTTATTCGTTTTATCTCATTTACTTACTCCTGACCCTACATTAAGACTACAAATATTTTAAGGTAAGTAATGAGTGAACTGTATATACATTTTATCGCTCTGGGATGCTTAAATATCATAGAATAGTATGTGTGGGTGGGGTGGCCTGTAAGGTAGCCTGGCTATTACAATACATACCACACTTGATTTCTTACAATAAATACTACTTGTCTCACCCTAGATTAAGACTATAAATATTTTAAGGTAAGTAATGAGTGCACTATGTGTGTATTGTACCTTTTTATTGTTTTTTGATGCCTGGTTCTATTGCTAACTTTATATATGTTAGTGTAAACTTGTTATCTAGTGTTTGTATGCATTTATAAGTGGAAAAAAAGGGTGTTCCACTTTACGGCGATTTCCGCTTTACGGCGGTAGCCTGGAACCTAACCCGCCGTATAAGTGGGGCCTTCCTGTATTACTTCTATTCTATCGATTGAGCACAAGAAATCGCCAAGTCAACTGTTTCAACTACAAATTAAAGTGATCGGAAATTGTTAATTTGGCCAATTTAACACAAAGTTCAAAATATTCCAATTTCAAAATAGGGTCCAGAATAAACAATGTAGGTATTCCTGGAACTAAACTAACATTTCCTCTGTTCATTAGTTACGTTTTGCGCCTTTACAAATAAATTCCATTTTGATTTTTTATTCACACCAAAAAATAGAAGATTTACTGTTATGCAATACTGTAATAATTATATAAATATCATCCCCATATTTGTGAATGTATATTAGACCCACCAGCTGACGTGTATTAGACGTGTGAGGTTGTTTGTTTACTCTTGAATATCGGCAAAAATTTAACATTTCTGCTACTTTGAGCTCAGTTTCAAGCCATTTCCAGTGCTAAAACCAATCAAAATCATCTCTATTTCTGTAATATGTCTTCCATTCTATCAAATGAGACCAAGAAATCGCAAATACAACTATAAAAAACACTAAAAAACACTGCAAAGTCGCTGTTTTAATCGAAAAATCATGATTTCAGTTTTTTTTCTCTCATTATACACAGTGTGCTGCAGGATCTGTTTTATGTGGTGCACACATACCACAGATGTATTCTCTCATATCTAGGCCCAAATGTACCACTCACAGTTTATCAGAGTGAGCTGAGCTCATGACGTAGATCTATGGTTTGGACCCTGAATGTAAAGCCATAGATCTACGGGACGGACCCTGAAAGGGTTAATGAACACAGAGTTCCAAGAGTCTGGGCCTGGGGCTGAGTGCATGGGCATGTTGTCAATGGGTTTTCCAAAGTCTATTGGAGTTAGGTAATGTTGGAAATCTGGCATACATTGATGGAATTTGGAGGCTCATTCATGAAGAAATCATTTGGATTGTCGATCCTCAGACTGATTAGTGGCTCACTAAACACACAGTCATATTGGGATTTCAGCATTTCACCGATTTCCTTGTCATCTGTGTAAGTCCCATCCTGTCTGAGTAAGGGCCCGATACTAGTTGTGGCATTTACCTTGTTTTTGGCATATGAAAAGAAATATTTCAAATTTCTTTCAATTTCACTAATAGCTTTAAGTTCTTCCTGTCTCTCTTGGTTCCTGTAAGAGTCCTTCAACTTAAGTTCGATAGTTTCCACTTCCCTGGTCCGCGCTTCCTTCAATGTATCAGATATTCTAGCATTCCTGAGGAGCTCAGTGATTCTTTGTTGTCTTCTGTAGAGGGAGCGTCTTTTTCCCTCCAGTTTACTTCTGTTTTTCTTTCTTAGGGGAATATGCCTAGAACATGCTTTGGCTGCCAGGAAGTTGATCCTTTCAAGGCACCGGTTTGGATCAATGTCATTTATACCTTTGAAGAGTTTCGAGAGTTTATCTACTCTCTGAGCCTGGCCATGGGCCAGGCTCGTCTGGTGTCTGCCTGGTCAACCAGGCTGTTGCTGCTGGAGGCCCGCTGCCCCACATATCCATCACAGCCTGGTTGATCTGGCATCTGGTGAAGATACTTGTCCAGTTTCCTCTTGAAGGTTTCTACACTTGTTCCAGCAGTGTTTCTGATATCTTCTGGTAAGATGTTGAAAAGTCTGGGACCTCGGATGTTGATACAGTGTTCCCTTATTGTCCCCACCACACCCCTGCTCCTCACTGGGTTTATTTTACACTTCCTCCCATATCTCTCACTCCAGCATGTTATGGCAGTGTGCAAATTTGGGATCAAGCCCTTGAGTACCTTCCAGGTATATATTATCATGTACCTCTCTCTCCTCCACTCCAATGAGTACATGTTCAAGACATGCAGGCATTCCCAGTAGTTTAGGTGCATTACTGGCTCAGTGTGAGCTGTAAGCTATCTCTGTATTTGTTCCAGCTCCGATATTTCTCCTACCTTGAACGGGGCTGTCAGTACTGAGCAATATTTTAAGTGAGGAAGCACTAGCGATTTGAAGTGTCACAATCAGCATTACAGTGGTCCCTTGATAATAGTCGGGCTCAATAGTCCTCCTTTTCGGAAATCGTCGCATTATTTTAGTCCAAACATTGGCTTGCAAATGGTCGGTTGACTCACTAATCGTCGTTCGTCCTGGATGCGTACTCACGGCTCTGAGCCACCTAGGCCTTCCTTCCCAGCCAGTGTGCCATTGTTTACCAGTGAGCGATGGTCCCCTCACATGTTCATATAAAATATTTCATAATATTTCATTCATTATAGTGCTTGCAAGTGCTAAATAAGCTACCATGGCTCCAAAGAAAGCTAGTGTCAAGCCTTTGGTAAAGAAGGTGAGAAATATGATTGAACTTAAGAAAAACATCGTTGAACAATATGAAAGTGGCGTACGTGTGGCCGAACTGGCCAGGATGTATAACAAATCCTGTACAACCATATCTTCCATCGTGGCCAAGAAAAAGGAAATCAAGGAAGCTGTTGTTGCAAAGGGGGTAAATATGCTGACAAAAATGAGATCACCAGTACTCGAAGAGGTTGAGAAGTTATTATTGGTGTGGATAAACGAGAAACAATTAGCAGGAGATAGTCTTATGACGTCGATTATTTGTGAAAAGGCTAGGCAGTTGCATGACGATCTGGTAAAGAAATCGCCTGCAATGAGTACTGATATTTGTGAATTTAAGGCCAAAAAAGGTTGGTTTGAGAGATTTAAGAACCGTAGTGGCATACACAGTGTGATAAGGCATGGTGAGGCTGCCAGTTTGGACAAAATTGCAGCTACAACATTCGTAAGTGAATTAAAGGAGTACATAGAGGATGAAGGACTGAAACCTGAATAAGTGTTCAATTGGGACAAAACAGGCCTCTTTTGGAAGAAAATGCCAAAGAGGACCTACATTACTCAGGAGGAAAAGGGACTGCCAGGACACAAGCCTATGAAAGACAGGCTGACGCTCATGTTCTGTGCTGATGCTAGTGGGGATTTCAAAGTGAAGCCGTTACTAGTGTACCATTCTGAAAATCCCAGTGTTCAAAAAAAACAATGTTATGAAGAGTAAACTGTGTGTGTTTTAGAGATCTAATAATAAGGCATGGGTCATGAGGGAAATTTTTGTCGAGTGGTTCAATGAAGTGTTTGGCCCTACTGTGAAGAATTACCTCCTGGAAAAGAAATTGGATCTCAAGTGCCTCCTAGTAATGGACAGTGCACCTGCTCATCCTCCAAACTTGGATGACCTAATTCTGAAGGAGTTTGGGTACATCACAGTAATGTTCTTGCCCCCGAATACCACTCCTCTCCTCCAGCCCATGGACCAGCAGGTCATTTCAAACTTTAAAAAAAAACTACACGAAAGCAATGTTTCAAAGGTGCTTTAATGTGACCTCAGACACTCGCTTGACCCTAAGAGAGTTTTGGAAAGAACACTTCAGTATCCTCAATTGCATAAGCCTTATAGGTAAGTCTTGGGAGGAAGTGACTACCAGGACTTTGAACTCTGCTTGGAGAAAATTGTGGCCAGATTGTGTCCATAAGAAGGATTTTGAAGGGTTTGTGGCTAATCCTGATGAGCCTATGTCAGTTGTGAACTCTATTGTGGCATTGGGGAGTTCCATGGGGTTGGATGAGAGTTTGGAGGATGTGGAAGAGTTGGTGGAGGACCACAACCAAGAGCTAACCACTGAGGAGCTGCAAGAGCTTCAGCAGGAGCAGCAACAGATCGCAGCTCAGAATCTTGTTGCAGAGGAGGAGGAGGAGGAAAAGAGATGGAAGAAGGTGCCTTCTTCAGAAATTAAGGAGATTTTTGAAATGTGGTGTAGGATGGAAAGATTTATGGAGAAACATCACCCTGAGAAGGATGTTGCAAGCCATATCAACAACTTGTACAGTGACAGAGTCTTGGCCCATTTTAGGGAAGTTTTAAAGAGACGCCAGAAACAGAGCTCTCTGAACACTTTTTTTGTGAGACAGGACTCCAGTGACTCTCAAGCTGGTCCTTAAGAAACAGAGAAGAGAAGTAACCCCAGAAAAGGACTTGGTACCTAAGGTGTTGATGGAAGGGGATTCCCCTTCCAAACAGTAACTAATCCAATCTCTCTCCTCCTCCAGTCTTCCATACACTAAGAAGAATCGCCAATAAAGGTAAGTGTTATGCTGTTAATGTTTCATTCATCATGTCCCATTGTATTGTTTATATACTACATCTATATTCCATGTAAAAAATTTTTTGTTTTAATACTTCTGGGTGTCAGGAACGGATTGATTGTATTTACATTATTTCTAATGGGGAAAATTGATTCGAAAATCGTCTATTTCGATAATCGTCGCACTTCCAGGAACGGATTAACGACGATAAACAAGGGACCACAGCATCTCCCTTGTTTTGAAAGTTCTCAATACCCACCCAGTCATCTTCCTGGCTGTCGTGATCTTTGTCTTGTTATGGTCTTTAAAGGAAAGATCTGCTGACATGATTATTCCTAGGTCTTTTACGTGTTATAAGTAAGTAAGTAAGTTTATTCAGGTATACACAAATACAGTTACATAGAATTATCATACATAGCAGCATATGTGTAAAGAACCTAGGATAACCCAAAAAAGTCAGACAGAGTGACTTATTTCCATTGGGGTCCTTTTACCTTATTATTATAATATAAAGGTTATAATATTTTCTTATTATTCTACAATGAAGATAACATCTTATTATCATACTAAAAAGACTATCTACTACACGAGGGTCATTAAGACTATCTACAATATGAGGGTCATTACTAGGAATAAGGTAAAATTTACACGTATGTTAGCTAAAAAATAGAAAATCATTCCCCTCCCTTTCTGTAGCTACATTCATCAGACACCTTTTGGCACTCTTCTTGAACTGGTTCATGCTATGACTGGCTTTGACATGTGTGGGTAGTCTGTTCCATTCCTTTATTGCTGTACAATAAAAGGTGTTTGATGCCTGGCCAATGACTGTGGGTACTACAAAGTTGTGCTCTCTCCCCCTAGTACTATGATTGCTTTGGTTCCCAACCTTGACAAAATTGACAGCAAGATATTCTGGACACTGTTTGTGAGCAATTTTATAAACATGATTTAGCTTCAGTTGTTTTACTCTGTCTTCAACATTCAGTATATCCAACTGCTGTAATTCATCCTGGCCTACATGCTCTCTTGGTCCCAGCCCCAGGATGAATCTTACGATTTTGTTCTGGGTGATTTGCAGTCTATCTTCAAGTTTTTTTTGTCAAGGCAGAGTACCATGAAGAGCAAGTGTAATCCATATGGCATTGTATAAGGGCTAGACATAGGGTCCTGCGAGCCTCAGTAGGTAGACACTGTGCTTGTCTATACAAGAACTTCAGTCTGGCATTCGCTTTCTTTACTACACTGTTCCCTATCAATTCTCCTGACATGCATGGGTCAAAGGGGATTCCCAGATATTTTGCTGATGAAACCAAAGTGATGGGCTCCCCTTGTTGCCTGTTCTTTCTGTCACATCTAAAAAGGTTGTATCCACTTATCCATATTTCACTGTCAAAGTGATCTAATGCACACTGCATTAGACTCCTCTAGAAGTCCACTGATAAAAGGTATTTTGTTGTTGGTGGATGGCTTAAGGCCCTGTATATTAGCAAATATAAACGAGGTTGTACTCAGTGTTTGTTGGGGGGATTTTGTTATTGGCATCAGTAGTGGTAGTTCTGGAAGGTCATGGGTGGCCACTGGCTGTGCTTCCAATCCAGCAAGGCTCCAAGGTGATGGAAGGAAATAACAAAAATAATCCATTTTCTTTTTCCGTTTCCTGCCACTAAAAAATCACCTGGACTTGGGTTGTTGTAGCTACTACTATTTGTCTTGTGGGGTCTGTGCCTCCTGGTCCCTTTTAGATGGTATACAGGGCAGCTGATGTTGTAACACTGCTTTTGGAGGACTAAGGAGTGACACATTTTTGGGTGAAAGAAAGTACAGGAAGAATAATGACACACCCCTTTAGACAGGAGGTCACTACATTTTTTGGGATGCTCCAAGTTGCATGTCCCATTTTTTTTTTTTCCTGATATTCCATGCTTACAGATGCCCCAAACATAGTATTTGCACAATTTCACTTTTGGTTGGATAGAATTTTTGGGAGGTGTGTTGTCAATTTCTGTAGGCTCTGGGACTGCACTATTATCCTCAGTATTCAAGCCAGGGCCAACCCATCCTGGATTCCATCTACTTTCCTCAGTAGAAGGAGATTCCTCCCCTACATCTGTAATGTGGGCTATGGTCTTGTGAAATGATGATTGTATATTTAAGGTTTTAGTGGTGACTGTGGTAGGGTCCCTAGTAGTCTGGACTGGCAGTAAGGCTGGAGGCTGAGACTGAGTCAGAATAGGGGCTGGGGGCTGAGTCTGGGCCAGCACCAGCACTGTGGGCATTAGTGCTATGACTGGGGTCTGGGTCTGGGTTAGCACTATGTGAGGGAGTTGGGTTAACTGATGTTTTGGTTTCCTGTCTTTTTTTCAGTGGGTGACAAGTTAGTTTCGAGTCATCTGTTGTGGTATGGGCGTTCTGCATTTTTTGGTTCACTCCTATCTCTTTCTCCCATGTATTATATATTTTTTGGTAGACTGTCCAAGATGTCATCTTTGTTTTCTTGATTATTTTTATCATTTATTACTCTCCTTAGTACCTTTCTGATACCTGCCCAAATAAAGATATATCTTTATTTCACAACCAGAAACACCTTGTAGGTAGTAGGTTGGTAGACAGCAACCACCCAGGGAAGTACTACCGTCCTGTGGTAGTAGGTTGGTAGACAGCAACCACCCAGGGAAGTACTACCGTCCTGTGGTAGTAGGTTGGTAGACAGCAACCACCCAGGGAAGTACTACCGTCCTGCCAGACGACTGTGAAACAAAAACCTGTAACTGTTTTGCATGATGGTAGGATTGCTGGTTTCTTTTTCTGTCTCATAAACACGCTAGATAACAGGGATATCTTGCTACTCCTACTTACACTTTGGTCACACTTCACAGACACGCACATGCATATATATATATATATATATATATTTATAGGTAGTAGGTTGGTAGACAGCAACCACCCAGGGAGGTACTACCGTCCTGCCAAGTGAGTGTAAAATGAAAGCCTGTAATTGTTTTACATGATGGTAGGATTGCTGGTGTCTTTTGTCTGACTCATAAATATGCAAGATTACAGGTACGTCTTGCTACTTCTACTTACACTTAGGTCACACTACACATACATGTACACGTTTATTTATACACACTCATCTGAGTTTTCTTTGATTTTATCTTAATAGTTCTTGGTCTTATTACTTTTCCTTTTATATCCATGGGGAAGTGGAATAAGAATCTTTCCTCCGTAAGCCATGCGTGTTGTAAAAGTCAACTGAAATGCCGGGAACAATGGGCTAGTAACCCCTTTTCCTGTAAAGATTACTAAAAAGAATAAGAAGAAGAAAATTGTCAAAGTGGGAAGTCTGAATGTGCGTGGATGTTGTGCAAATGATAAGAAAGAGATGATTGTGGATGTTATGAATGAGAAGAAACTGGATGTCCTGGCTTTAAGTGAAACAAAGCTGAAGGGGGTGGGAGAGTTTCAATGGAGAGGAATAAATGGGATTAGGTCAGGGGTTTCAAATAGAGTTAGAGCTAAAGAAGGAGTAGCAATATGTTGAAGGATAAGCTGTGGCAGGAAAAAAGGGACTACAAATGCATAAATTCAAGGATTATGTGGAGCAAAATAAAGATTGGATGTGAAAAGTGGGTTATAGTAAGCGTGTATGCACCTGGAGAAGAGAGAAGTGTAGAGGAGAGAGAGAGATTCTGGGAAATGTTGAGTGAATGCGTGGGGAGTTTTGAATCAAGTGTGAGAGTAATGGTGGTTGGGGATTTCAATGCTAAAGTGGGTAAAAATGTTATGGAGGGAGTAGTAGGTAAATTTGGGGTGCCAGGGGTAAATGTAAATGGGGAGCCTTTAATTGAGCTATGTGTAGAAAGAAATTTGGTAATAAGTAATACATATTTTATGAAAAAGAGGATAAATAAATATACAAGGTATGATGTAGCACGTAATGAAAGTAGTTTGTTAGATTATGTATTGGTGGATAAAAGGTTGATGGGTAGGCTCCAGGATGTACATGTTTATAGAGGGGCAACTGATATATCAGATCATTATTTAGTTGTAGCTACAGTTAGAGTAAGAGGTAGATGGGAAAAGAGGAAGGTGGCAACAACAAGTAAGAGGGAGGTGAAAGTGTATAAACTAAGGGAGGAGGAAGTTCGGGCGAGATATAAGCGACTATTGGCAGAAAGGTGGGCTAGTGCAAAGATGAGTAGTGGGGGGGTTGAAGAGGGTTGGAATAGTTTCAAAAATGCAGTATTAGAATGTGGGGCAGAAGTGTGTGGTTATAGGAGGGAGGGGACAGGAGGAAAGAGGAGTGATTGGTGGAATGATGAAGTAAAGGGTGTGATAAAAGAGAAAAAGGTAGCTTACGAGAGGTTTTTACAAAGTAGAAGTGTTATAAGAAGAGCAGAGTATATGGAGAGTAAAAGAAAGGTGAAGAGAGTGGTGAGAGAGTGCAAAAGGAGAGCAGATGAAAGAGTGGGAGAGGCACTGTCAAGAAATTTTAATGAAAATAAGAAAAAATTTTGGAGTGAGATAAACAAGTTAAGAAAGCCTAGGGAAAGTATGGATTTGTCCGTTAAAAACAGAGTAGGGTAGTTAGTAGATGGGGAGAGGGAGGTATTAGGTAGATGGCGAGAATATTTTGAGGAACTTTTAAATGTTGAGGAAGAAAGGGAGGCGGTAATTTCATACACTGGCCAGGGAGGTATACCATCTTTTAGGAGTGAAGTAGAGCAGAATGTAAGAGTGGTGGAGGTACGTGAGGCATTACGTAGAATGAAAGGGGGTAAAGCAGCTGGAACTGATGGGATCATGACAGAAATGTTAAAAGCAGGGGGGGATATAGTGTTGGAGTGGTTGGTACTTTTGTTTAATAAATGTATGAAAGAGGGGAAGGTACCTAAGGATTGACAGAGAGCATGTATAGTCCCTTTATATAAAGGGAAAGGGGACAAAAGAGATTGTAAAAATTATAGAGGAATAAGTTTACTGAGTATACCAGGAAAAGTATACGGTAGGGTTATAATTGAAAGAATTAGAGGTAAGACAGAATGTAGGATTGCGGATGAGCAAGGAGGCTTCAGAGTGGGTAGGGGATGTGTAGATCAAGTGTTTACATTGAAGCATATATGTGAACAGTATTTAGATAAAGGTAGGGAAGTTTTTATTGCATTTATGGATTTAGAAAAGGCATATGATAGAGTGGATAGAGGAGCAATGTGGCAGATGTTACAAGTTTATGGAATAGGTGGTAAGTTACTAAATGCTGTAAAGAGCTTTTATGAGGATAGTGAGGCTCAGGTTAGGGTGTGTAGAAGAGAGGGAGAATACTTCCCGGTAAAAGTAGGTCTTAGACAGGGATGTGTAATGTCACCATGGTTGTTTAATATATTTATAGATGGGGTTGTAAAAGAAGTAAATGCTAGGGTGTTCGGGAGAGGGGTGGGATTAAATTATGGGGAATCAAATTCAAAATGGGAATTGACACAGTTACTTTTTGCTGATGATACTGTGCTTATGGGAGATTCTAAAGAAAAATTGCAAAGGTTAGTGGATGAGTTTGAGAATGTGTGTAAAGGTAGAAAGTTGAAAGTGAACATAGAAAAGAGTAAGGTGATGAGGGAATCAAATGATTTAGATAAAGAAAAAATGGATATCAAATTGGGGAGGAGGAGTATGGAAGAAGTGAATGTTTTCAGATACTTGGGAGTTGACGTGTCGGCGGATGGATTTATGAAGGATGAGGTTAATCATAGAATTGATGAGGGAAAAAAGGTGAGTGGTGCGTTGAGGTATATGTGGAGTCAAAAAACGTTATCTATGGAGGCAAAGAAGGGAATGTATGAAAGTATAGTAGTACCAACACTCTTATATGGATGTGAAGCTTGGGTGGTAAATGCAGCAGCGAGGAGACGGTTGGAGGCAGTGGAGATGTCCTGTCTAAGGGCAATGTGTGGTATAAATATTATGCAGAAAATTCGGAGTGTGGAAATTAGAAGAAGGTGTGGAGTTAATAAAAGCATTAGTCAGAGGGCAGAAGAGGGTTGTTGAGGTGGTTTGGTCATTTAGAGAGAATGGATCAAAGTAGAATGACATGGAAAGCTTATAAATCTATAGGGGAAGGAAAGAGGGGTAGGGGTCGTCCTCGAAAGGGTTGGAAAGAGGGGGTAAAGGAGGTTTTGTGGCGAGGGCTTGGACTTCCAGCAAGCGTGCATGAGCGTGTTAGATAGAGAATAGAGAATGTACTGGGACCTGCGATC
>NC_069407.1:467962-491047 GCF_026875155.1 Cherax quadricarinatus | reverse complement strand
CTCCCTTAAAACTATCCTTGACAATTACAACAAAATGCACAGCCACAATCCAAAGCATAAGGCACTTTTAAAAACCCCTCGAGTCAGTCTCTCCTTGTGAAAAGAACGTTTGACATAAAAGGCCCGAAGATCGGAAACCGCTGCCGGAACAGGTAAGGATCCCCTGACGTTTAATAAATTTAGGACTTTGCTAAAAAAGCATCTTCCCTCACAAATTAGCCAAAAAACCCAAAAATCTGCAAATTTTAGTTTTATTATGTGACCCCTGGCTTTTAATTTTGCAATCCATAAAATATTACCACCTCACCATTCCTATTAGATTTTGTATGCAATTTCAAGTTATTTTCCCAAACCCTACTCCCCCTTTAAACCCCTCTCCTTGTATTAGTTTAAAAAGGTTGTAAAAAAATTAACCACTATACTTCAGTTTTAAGAAAAGGGAACCTAAATTTTCGAACTTAATCCGTTCCAGGAGCTGTTCTAAATTCGAAAAGTCTAAAATTCGAACAATATTTCCCATAAGAAATAAGGGAAATCAATTAATCCTTCCAAAAACCCCAAAAATATTCACAAAAAAAATACATTTTATAGAGTTTAATTTACAGTTTTACTACAACAAATGCTATAGTCTTTAATTATGTATAGTAATGGGGTTTGAGGATAACAAAAAGAGTAGGTGATGAAAGATTAAATATCAGATTGGAGGGAGGAGTTGGGGATTTAAATGTATTCAAATTTGGAGGGACGTGTCACGGAGGGTCATGAAAGATGAGGTGAATCATAGAATTGATGAGGGAAAAAGATGAGTGGGCATTAGGAGTCTGGGGAGCAAAAAACTTTGTTTGGGAGAAAAGGGGGGAATGTTGAGGTATAGTTTTACCAACGTCTTATAGGGGTGTGAAAGCTGGGTGATGAATGTTGCAGCGAGGAAAAGGGCTGGGGGCAGTGGAGATGTCTGTCTGAGGGCAATGGTGGTGTGAAATAATGCAGAAAATTTTGTATTTTTGGAAGTTAGGGGGGAGTGCGGGGATTCCAAAAAACTGTTGCCCCGAGGGTGAGGGGGGTTGTTGGGGTGGTTGGGAAATTAAGAAAGGACAAAACAGAAGACTTCAAGAGTGTATCGTCTGTAGGGGAAAGGGAAAGGGGGTAGGGGTCGCCGGGGAAAGGTTTGGAAGAGGGGGTAAAGGAGGTTTGTGTGCGAGGGTTGGATTTTCAGCGGTATGCATGAGCGTGTTTGATGGAGTAAAGGGAGAAAAATGGTTTTTTTAATACTTGACGTGCTGTTGGAGTGTGAGCAGAGAACATTTATGAAGGGGTTTAGGGAAAACCCCAGGGCCCGGGCTGACCTGGGATGGGAAGTACAGTGCCCCGCATCTGAAGGGGGGGTGTTAATGTTGCAGTTTAAAAAATGTAGTGTAAAGACCCCTTTTGGAAACAGTGATGGAGTGAATGATGGTGGGAAATTTTTCTTTTTCGGGCCCCTTTTCCCTTTGGGGGGAACGGCCATGGATAATAAAATAAAAAAATAAAGTAATAAAAATAACATTTTTAAACCTTTTTTGAAGATTAGTGATGGCTCTGGACGATAGGGGGAGGAGAGAGGGAGTTTAGGTTTTGTTTGGAAGGGAATCCCCCCTTCCCTGAGGACTTCCCGGGATCAAAGCCCCCTCTGGGGTTTCTTCCCTTCTCTTTTTTAATGCCACTGGACCTCTTGAGTCATTGGACCCCAGTTCACAAATAACTGTTACGTCCCTGTTTTTGTCTCGCAAAAAAACGTCCACATCGTTGTTTTTCTCGCAAAAAAAGTGTCCACAGTCCTCTGTACATCCTGGCAAGCTCAACAAGTCTCACTCCAATCTCATACTTCTGTATTATTTCCTTCTTCACATCTATGGTGTTTCTCACTTTCTTTACCACAGGGGTACCGCTAGCAAGTTTCTTTGGGCCCATGGCAGCTTATTTCACAGCCCCACAAGCACTGAACACAATTAAATAATCGTAAAATGTGTGAATGAGATCGCAGGTTAGTGTTCACTCAAGCATAAACAAAGCTAGACTGCTCACGGCGCCTGTGCGGGGACGCGGACAAAGCGGGCCAGCGGACAGGTCCCGTACCCGGCAGTCCGAAAATAGGGGCGCGTTCGATAATAGGGACACAGTTTGTCCGAAAATATGGTCTTATTTTTGAAATGTTCGATATGTGATACTTTTGATTTTTGAGGATCGTCTGTACAGTGGACCCCGGGTTGTCGGCCGGTTTGGTTATCCGCCAACTCGGTTATCAGCGGGTTTTTTGGCGCCCGGTTATCGGCTGTTCGCTCAGTTATCGGCGGTTTCGGATGCTTCCATCCACTGGCTTGGGCAGCTTGTACATCAGTTTGGCTTTGTCTTTCGGTGGCTGAGGAGGCTTCTGCTCATACAAACAAACATTTCACTTGTTTACCATTGCTTTTAGTGGTTTTTCTTGCAGTGCAACTGTGAAATAAGTAATCATGGCTCCAAAGAAAATTCCTAGTAAAGTTCCTGTGGTAAAGAAAGTGAGAAACACCATGGAATTTAAGCGTGAGATGATTGAAAAGTTTGAGAGTGGTATGAAGGTGATGGAACTTGCCAGGATGTACAGCAAGAATAAATCAACAATTGCATCTATCCTGGCAAAGAAAGAACAAATCAAGGATGCTGATGTTGCAAAAGGAGTAGCTTTTCTAGCTAAACAAAGGACACTGATAATGGAAGAGATGGAAAAATTATTACTGTGGATTAAGGAAAAAGAATTAGGGGAGACAGTGTAGTGGAGTCAGCTGTTTGTGAGAGGGCAAAGCAGTTGCATGAGGATCTTGCAAAGAAAATGCCTGGAACAAGTGCTGCAGTTTGTGAATTTAGAGCCAGCAAAGGATGGTTTGATAGATTTAAGAAGCATAGTGGCATACACAGTGTTGTAAGGCATGGTGAGGCTGCAAGTTCTGACAAATGTGCAGCTGAAAAGTATGTTCACGAATTGCAGGACTATGTAAAGGCTGAAGGATTCGAACCCCAACAAGTTTTCACTTGTGACAAAACAGGCCTGTTTTGGAAGAAAATGCCAAAGAGGACCTACATTACCCAGGAGGAAAAGGCACTGCCAGGACACAAGCCTATGAAAGACAGGCTTACTCTTTTGTTGTGTGATAATGCAAGTGGGGATTTCAAAGTGAAGCCTTTACTTGTGTATCACTCAGAAAATCCCATTGTGTTTAAGAAAAACAATGTCATGAAGAATAGATTGTGTGTGATGTAGAAAGCTAATCATAAGGCATGGGTCACAAGGCAAATTTTCAAAGAGTGGATTAATGATGTGTTTGGCCCAAGTGTGAAAAAATACCTCCTGGAAAAGAAATTGCCACTCAAGTGCCTCCTTTTACTGGACAATGCTCCTGCACATCCACTTGGACGACCAAGTGTTTAGGGACTTCAGTTTTATAAAAGTGAAGTTCTTACCTCCTAACACCACTCCTCTCCTCCATCCCATGGACCAGCAGGTCATTTCTAACTTCAAAAAACTCTACACAAAAGCAGTTTCAAAAGGGCTTTGAAGTGACCTCGGACACTCGGTTGACCCAAAGACAGTTCTGGAGGAATCACTTCACTATCCTCCATTGCATAAGCCTTATAGGTAAGGCTTGGGAGGGAGTGACTTCCAGGACTTTGAACTCTGCTTCGAGAAAACTGTGGCCAGATTGCGTCCAAGAGAGGGATTTTGAAGGGTTTGAGACTCACCCTGACCCTGCTGACCCTGTGGACTCTATTGTGTCTTTGGGGAAGTCCCTGGGGTTGGAGGCGAGTGGTGAGGTTGTGGAAGAGTTGGTGGAGGACCACAGGGAAGAGCTTACCACTGAAGAGCTGCAAGAGCTTCAACTTGAACAGCAATAGACTGCAGCTGAGGAACTTGCTTCGGAGGAGAGGAAGAGGGAATGAAGGAGGTGCCTTCTTCAGAGATTAAAGAGGTGTGTGCAATGTGGATCAGGCTGCAAGCTTTTGTAGAGAAACACCACCCTGGCAAAGCTGAAACAAGCCATATCTGCAACATGTATTGTGACAAAACCCTGTCCCACTTCAGGGAAATCTTAGAGATGCCAGAAACAAAGCACTTTGGACAGTTATTTTGTGAGACAGGGGTCCAGTGACTCTCAAGCTGGTTCTAATGGCATTAAAAGGCAGACAAGGGAAGTAACCCCAGAGAAGGCATTACTACCTAAAGTCTTCATGGAGGGGGATTCCCCTTCCAAACACTAACTCCTCCCTCTTTCCTCCTCCCTATCTTCCAGAAACCAGTATTAGCCTTCAATAAAGGTATGTAATACTTACATAATTGTATTTTTTTTTTTTGTGAATATTTTTGTTGGGAACGAATTAATTTTATTATCATTAATTCTTATGGGAAATATTAATTCGGTTATCGGCCATTTCGGTTATCAGCCAACCTTCAGGAACAGATTGCGACCGATAACTAGGGGTCCACTGTATAGTTACTATGTACTATTATCTTATCTAGTTTTAATTAGTTACTATGTGTGTATTAGGATTAGTTTGCTCAAAATCCTTCGGCATGATAGTGGCTATCTTTGTACTTTGTAAATCAAAATTGTAATTACACATTGTAACCTTTACAAAGAAATAAACTTTATTGATAACTGAAGTTGTTCACAGACGCTCTTTAATGAAAACATTGCATAATCAAAACACATTGAATTTGGAAGCGTAAAAATTTTAACATTTAGCTTCGCTTGAATTGTGATGCCAGTACCCTTCTGGCTAGATGGCTATAGAATGAGTGATGGTTAATTTTTTTTTTTTAATCAGCCATTTCCCACCAGAACAGGGTAAAAAGTAAATGATGGAATTTAACAAGTTGTGGTTTTCTTGTCTTGAAATAAATTTATGTAAACATGTACATTTTCATTATGCATACTGCAGATTAAATATATATGAAAACTGCTAATTTGTGTGTGTGTATATATATTTGTTTCAGTGTTTGTTAGTAAATCATGAGAAGTCTTATTCTGACCTTAAGGATGTAGAGTTATCTGGGTGTCACATATATGTGCGACCATCAGGTCTGCATCACCTGCTTACTCATCCGTCTCTGGCAAAGCTCTCAACATTACCAAATGTCCAGTAAGTGTCACTAATGATTCACAAGTTTTCTTCATTAACTTTTGTTACAAAAAACGCGATTCTAAAAGCTTAGAGATCTCCAGTGAATACTAGAAAGGACTGCCCTTCTAGCATCCAGCCTGTTACTGGGTTTTCGTAACAAGTAGTCAGTATCCTTGTCCAATTATCCATTAGAATTCAGTATAATTCAATAGTTCTTTAGGATTACAACTGGTAGGCTACTAACTAGAGAAATTAAAATTTAATAAATTTATTAAGTCTAGAGGTATATTATCAAATTAAATTAAATTTAATTAATCACAGTAATGAAAATAATATCAATCTCTCGAGTTCAATATTATTGTGCTGAAAGCACATATCAGATTTATAATTCTTAAGTACCGTCTGGTACATTAACATTTAATAAAATATTACAAATATGTACAAGTAAGTTTGTGTATGCGTGTAAGTGCTCTAAGTAGTTCACTATGTCTCACGACTCGACTAGACTTAAACAAGTGACTGACAAAGTCCTCAAATAAAATAACTTCTTGACCGACTGGCAACCAGAACAGTCTGCTTGAACAATGAAAAGAATGCTAAGCCCAATAGCCATATAACAAGCGACTGCGACACAATCAGGATCAAGGAGATAATATAACGACACTAAGTAGGGACCATCAGCAGATCCTCCACAAAAGTTACAAAACTCCCATACTACTGAATCTAAGTTCAGCATAGGAAAAACCCGACTGTGACAATACACAGAAACCAGTACAAAATTAGGTCAGAAGCTATAGCTAAGGACCTGAGAGGCTCAGAGTGTCTAAGCGACACACAACCTCAGTACAACGTCGAAAATCACTAAGTCTATACAATGTTCTGTGAACAGAGTTCTACAGAACTAACAAGAATAATGAGACAGACAATCTGTCCAACCACCAAGCGAGTCTAGAGCAGACTGAATACTTTACGAGAGGTGAGGACACCCCCCTCGATCACGTGTTAGCCCCGTGGACAGCACAGCTCAGAAGCCGGCAGTATAACGAGCGACAAGCGATAATTACAGTAGTTTGACAATCAAGACTTGAACTGAGCACATATTATGTACATCCTAACAACATAAGCTACGTCAAATAACAATATAAGGCAATACATTTGCGATTTAGCTATTATCGCAAATATAAGCAATATAAAATTATATGAAAAGATAATATACATTATATATATACATAATCATTGTAACCCATTCAGGGGTTGCAACACCCCCCCCCCAACACGACAGACGGTCGCACTAGGAGTTGCATTAATGTCTTTCACATTATTACTGATTACTCATATCAATACAATTTAATATAAATATTAATCAAAGTCTCTCTTGTGCCAAACACCTCTACAATTTCACAGCGTCCGTCACTAGGATATGCCCCTAGTACTAGGGCAGTACACAGTATCGTATCTCTGCATAGTCGTGGTTATGTACATCAGTGTAGAGACAGGATAGCGCTGACAAGGAGGGCACGTTGAGGCTCGATCATAGTAGAGGAGACTGCATTCCACTCTTAAGTAGTGGTTGTGGAATGCGAGGCAGTATGAACATCTGAGTATGAAACAGCTTAAGGTGTGTAGTGAGGGGGGGTCTGCGACAGGACAGTGTTGCGTCACGCAGTACATCACCCGCACCACACTACCCACTCAACACTCAGCTTGTCTCCTCTTCATACACAACAATACTGTGAATACATAAATATAATAATTAGACATGACATGAGTATATATAGTTAATATGGGCTGGAGGGATTAAGTTACTTTACTGAATTTGACATAGCAAGCAACAAAAGGTATTTGGGCATAAAATTACGTAAATTTAATGTAACTGATAATTATTAAGGACGTGACAGAGCGTCAGCAATTACATTATAATGACCACTTATGTGTTTTATACTAATAGAATAAGGTTGGATTCTGAGGGCCCACCTCATGATCCTAGCATTTTTACTCTTCATAGTATTTATATAAGTGAGTGGATTGTGGTCAGAAAAAACGTTAATTTTAAATGGGGAAGTGCCCAAATACACGTCAAAATGTTCCAAGGACACCACAAGAGCTAGAGCCTCTTTCTCAATAGTGGCATAATTTTTCTGGTGTCGTTTAAGCTTAGATGAATAGTAACATATAGGATGGAGAATATCAGTGGATGTAGACTGTTGGAGCAGCACAGCACCCACTGCATAACCACTCGCATCTATATGTAAAAAGAAGGGAAGATTGAAATTAGGACTCAAACACTGGAGCAGAGGAAAGCAGATGCTTCAACCTTTTGAACGAGTCTGAACAATCTCTAGTCCAGATGAACTGAACTTTGGTACTAATGAACATAGTGAGAGGTGTAGGTGGAGGTGTGTGTGCTGGCTTGCCTGTCACTTGACACACATGGCAACGTCGCACATGATCAGCTACTGTTTCCTTCATCTTTGGCCAAGTAAAATGTTTTGCCAGTTTACCGAGTGTCTTCTTGACACCCAAATGTCCTCCTATGGGACTATTGTGAGCAAAATCAATGGCTTGTTCACGAAATGTAACTGGTAACACTACGAAATGCTTGACTGTGGTGGAAACACTATCAGCTGACAACTTACATGTATTTTTCTCCATCAGTACACCGTTACTATAATAGTAACAATTATCGAGATCCTTTGCTTCACTCTCAGTAACTGCTATATCTCTCAGTCTTTCCAGTGACTGATCAACAAACTGATCCTTGATTAAATCATCATGAGTTAGAAATTTAACGTCAGTTGTGTCTTGACTAGGTTGATGACCGGGGGGAGTCAGTGTTAATGATCCTGGGCGCAGAGCGTCACTAAACAACATATTCAACCCCAAATCATTGTCATCAACTAACTCAACAGGAGACAAGGATGTTTGTTGTATCTTTGACATAGCTCTAGTAATTGCACTGATAGGAAATAAAATAGGTTTCTCTCTACAAGCTTCAATGGCATAATTATCATCAGTGTTATTATCAATCACAAGTGGTTCTTTACATATACCAGCATGAAGGATATCGTTCCCTATCAACAAGTCCACTGACCTGATGGGAAATACACCACTGGATATACCCACTGAAATATAACCAGTATAATAGCTTGTTTCAATATAAACTTTGTGCAGAGGCACTTTTGTAACAGCCCCTCCATAGGCTTCTAACAGTACATCTATCTTACAATAGGTATCGTCAGTTATGGGCAGTACATCTTCTCTTAATAACGTGAGATAACTGCCAGTGTCTCTGAAAGAAATTATCTCGGTTAGATGTGATTCGTCAAATCCTATTTTATCTCTTGAAAAGTAAGGACTCATCGCTGAACGAATCTTTTCGTCAGATACACTTTCTGACGCTAGTCATCTATCCTGAGTAACATTATCTAAAACAGTAGGATCAGAGTTATCACTAGGATTTTGGTGCCTTTGTTGCTCGGAAGAGGATACGACTTGAGTGGGGGCGCCAGCCGCACGACTGTTTCTCGTATCTCTTTCTAACTTATAGCAATACTCTCTAGTATGTCCTTTTCTGTTACAATAGGTACATTTAACTTTCTTCTTCTCGATATCAGATTTCTGTCTAGCCACAGAGACAGATTTAGGATTGTGAGTTTTCCTGGTAAAGGTACGAGAAGTTACAGTAGCAGATACATCAGGCCGGCAATGAGCAGCTGATTTAGGTTGCCAACTTCTAGGACAATTTTTAGTTACCTTGTTTCTTTGTGCTTTAGTACGTACAAGTTTGTGAGAAATCTCGTAATTGTCTGCTAATGCTGCAGTTTCCAGAATATCTGAGGTAGTATGATCGATCAGATATTCTTGTATGTCAGCAGGCATACAGTTGTTAAACTCTTCGTGTAGTAACAACTGAACAAGACTGTCGTAGTTGTTACACTTGGCAGACCTACACCACCTCTGAAATGCAACTTTTTTCTCACGAGCAAACTCTACACAAGTTTGATCTTGTCGTCGTTGTAATGTACGAAATGCTCTTTGATAACTTACAGGTAACAAGTTATACGTCTCTAGAATTGTTTGTTTGACAGCGTCATAACTAATGTACTTGGTAAATGGCAAAGCTGCAGTACAGGTTTGAGCTCTTCCCGTCAAAGCAGTATGCAACAATGTTGCCCAGTGCTTATGTGGCCAATTCATAGCACGTGCCTGGTTCTCAAACACATCAAAATAGGTGTCTAAGTCCTTTCAAAAAACTTAGGAACCATGGATGCAGCTTTCTGCACATTAAATGTGTCCTGTGATCTATCAGTCTGTTGTCTTAACAGACGAACATTTTCTCTTTGGAAATCTTCTTCGTTCAATTTCCTCTGTGCCTCTACTTGTGCAGTCTGCAACATAAGGAGGCGTTCAAACCTCTCAAACTGTTCCTGAGAGATAGGACCAGTGGGTAATGGAGGAGTAGGGAAATTAAGATGGTCTGGACGGTCCTTAGGTTGGACACTTGGTCCAGCCGTCTCTAGAGAGTCTAGATCTGGTCTAGGATAAGTAAATACAGGTGTAGTATACACAGTACTAGCGTGAGGCTTAGTCATACCAGCTATACTCTGTACTCACCTATTTGTACTCACCTATTTGTGGTTGCAGGGGTCGAGTCCTAGCTCCTGGCCCCGCCTCTTCACCGGTTGCTACTGGGCCCTCTCTCTCCCCGCTCCATGAGCTTTATCAAACCTCGTCTTAAAACTGTGTATGGTTCCTGCCTCCACTACGTCATTTTCTAGGCTATTCCACTGCCTTACAACTCTATGACTGAAGAAATACTTCCTACTATCTCTCTGACTCATTTGTGTCTTCAACTTCCAATTGTGGCCTCTTGTTTCTGTGTCCCCTCCCTGGAACATCCTGTCTTTGTCCACCTTGTCTATTCCACGCAGTATTTTATATGTCGTTATCATGTCTCCCCTGACCCTCCTGTCCTCCAGTGTCGTCAGGCCGATTTCCCTTAATCTTTCTTCATAGGACATTCCCCTTAGCTCTGGAACTAACCTTGTCGCAAACCTTTGTACTTTCTCTAGTTTCTTGACGTGCTTTATCAAGTGCGGGTTCCAAACAGGTGCTGCATACTCCAGTATGGGCCTGACATACACGGTGTACAGTGTCTTGAATGATTCCTTACTAAGGTATCGGAATGCTGTTCTCAGGTTTGCCAGGCGCCCATATGCTGCAGCAGTTATCTGATTGATGTGTGCTTCCGGAGACATGCTCGGTGTTATACTCACCCCAAGATCTTTCTCCTTGAGTGAGGTTTGCAGTCTTTGGCCACCTAGCCTATACTCTGTCTGTGGTCTTCTGTGCCCTTCCCCTATCTTCATGACTTTGCATTTGGCAGGATTAAATTCGAGAAGCCATTTGCTGGATCAGGTGTCCAGTCTGTCCAGGTCTCTTTGAAGTCCTGCCTGGTCTTCATCAGATTTAATTCTCCTCATTAACTTCACATCATCTGCAAACAGGGACACTTCTGAATCCAACCCTTCCGTCATGTCGTTCACATATACCAAAAATAGCACTGGTCCTAGGACCGACCCCTGTGGGACCCCGCTCGTCACAGGTGCCCACTGTGATACATCATTACGTACCATGACTCATTGTTGCCTCCCTGTCAGGTATTCTCTGATCCATTGCAGTGCCCTTCCTGTTATATGCGCCTGATGCTCTAGCTTCTGCACTAATCTCTTGTGAGGAACTGTGTCAAAGGCCTTCTTGCAGTCCAAGAAGATGCAATCAACCCACCTCTCTCTCTCTTGTCTTACTTTTGTTATTTTATCATAAAACTCCAGAAGGTTTGTGACACAGGATTTGCCTTCCGTGAATCCGTGCTGGTTGGCATTTATACTCCTGTTCCGTTCCAGGTGCTCCACCACTCTCCTCCTGACAATCTTCTCCATAATTTTGCATACTATACACGTCAATGACACAGGTCTATAGTTTAGTGCCTCTTTTCTGTCTCCTTTTTTAAAAATGGGAACTACATTTGCCGTCTTCCATACCTCAGGTAGTTGCCCAGTTTCCAGGGATGTGTTGAAGATTGTGGCAAGTGGCACACACAACATATCTGCTCCCTCTCTAAGGACCCACGGGGAGATGTTGTCCGGTCCCATTGCCTTTGAGGTATCGATGTCCCTTAGCAGTTTCTTCACCTCCTCCTCATCTGTATGTATGTCGTCCAACACTTGTTGGTGTATTCCTTGCTGGTGTCCCCATCTGGTCTGTCCCCCCAGAGTCCTTCCTGTCTCTACTGTAAATACTTCCTTAAATCTCGTGTTGAGCTCCTCACATACCTCTTGATCGTTTCTTGTGAGTTCTCCACCTTCTTTCCTCAGCCTTATCACCTGGTCCTTGACTGTTGTCTTCCTCCTAATGTGGCTATACAACAGTTTCGGGTCAGATTTGACTTTCGATGCTATGTCGTTTTCATACTGTCGCTGGGCCTCCCTCCTTATCTGTGCATACTCGTTTCTGGCTCTTCTACTAATCTCCTTGTTTTCCTGGGTCCTATGCCTCCTGTACCTTTTCCATTCTCTGTTGCACTTAGTTTTTGCCTCCCTACACCTTCGGGTAAACCACGGACTCGTTTTGGTCTTCCTATTATTTCTGTTTCCCTTGGGAACAAAACTTTCCTCTGCCTCCTTGCACTTTGTTGCCACATATTCCATCATCTCGTTTACTGATTTTCCTACCATTTCTCTGTCCCACTGAACCTCCTGCAGGAAGTTTCTCATACCTGTGTAGTCCCCCCTTTTATAGTTTGGCCTGTCCCCTTCAGTTCCTGTTACCTTCTCCACTTGTAACTCTACTATATAGTCAAAACTAATGTGTCAGTGAGGGAAGGCGTGAGCGAGAACTGAGCTACACTAGGCTCGGACACTAGGCTCACTTCTGCCTTAGTTGCTCTTTCTTCAACTTCAAATAGAGTCATACTTCCTAATTGTGACACTAGGCTTTCTGAATCTGAATCATAATCAGACATCTCTGTATGAGCAGGAAAGAATATATCTTTAATTAATGCTCTGACAGTTTCTGCAGTGTAATTCCTGTTATACGTCACACCGAGATACTTGGCTACTTGCCAACACATCTGAAGTTTTAATGTACTTAACTCAGACAAAGTCAGAGTATCAATTATTTGTTTCACTTTGGCATACTCAAAAAAATAATTGTACTAGGGGAGAGAGGGGTTTTGGAAAATATAATCCTGTGGAATTTTAGTGTTGGATGTTTAGAGCTAGAATCTAAACAGTATTTCCTTTTCCCTTGGTCAAGAGACTGTAGGTCAACATCCCCCGGGTTTATGTTGTACAAGAAAAAACCAAGTCTTCAGATTGGGAAAAAGTACTAGTTTTTGGGCCCATAGGTTACTGTATGTAAATGGACATTTTCCCCAAACCTTGGACAAGAGCTCCCGGACGGGCCCCCCATTTTTTAAAAAAAAAACGCGATTCTAAAAAGCTTAGAGTCTCCAGTGAATACTAGAAAGGATCCCCTTCTAGCATCCACCCTGTTACTGGGTTTTGTAACAAAGTCAGTATCCTTGTTAATTACCCATTAGAATTCAGTATAATTAAAAGTTTTTGGGTTTTACAATGGTAGGTACTAACTAAAAAAAAAATTTAAAAAATTTAATAATTTATTAAGTCAGGGGTTTATTATCAAATTAATTAAAATTAAATTAATACGTAATGAAAAAAATATCAATCTCTCGGGGGGGGTTTCAATTTTTTGTGCTGAAAGAAAAAGTTTTTTAAAAATTTTTTAAAAAGTACGTCGGGGACTTAACTTTTAAATAAGATATTAAAAATTATGTAAAAGAAAGTTTGTGTAGGGTTTGTAAGTGTTAAGTGGGTCACTTGTCTACGACCGACTAGACTTAAAACAAGTGGAAAAGTCCTCAAATAAAATAACTTCTTGACGACTGGAACCAGAACAGCTGCTTGAAAAATGAAAAAAAGCAAAAGCCAATACCCTAAAAAACAAGCGACTGCGACACAATCGGATCAAGAGATAATATAACGACACTAAGTAGGGACTTTCAGCAGATCCTCCACAAAGTTACAAAACTCCCATACCTACATTAAGTAGCATAGGACAAACCGACTGTGACAATACACAGACCTTAACATTTATTATATAAGGACCTGAGAGGCTCAGAGTGTCTATGCGACACACAACCTCAGACAACGTCGAAATCACTAAGTCTCTACAATTTCTGTGAACAGGTTCTACAGAACTAACAAGAAAAAAGACAGACAATCTGTCCAACCCCAAGGATTTCTGAGCAGACTGAATACTTCCAGAGGTGAGGACACCCCCCCTCGATCACGTGATAGCCCCGTGGACAGCACAGCTCAGAAGCCGGCAGTATAACGAGCGACAAGCGATAATTACAGTATTTGACAACAAGACTTGAACTGAGCACTATATTGTACATCTAAAACATAAGCTACCGTTCAAATAATATAAGGCAATTCATTTGCGATTTAGCTATTATCGCAAATGTAAGCAATATAAAATTATATGAAAAGATAATATACATTATATACAGTGGACCCCCGCATAACGATTACCTCCGAATGCGACCAATTATGTAAGTGTATTTATGTAAGTGCGTTTGTACGTGTATGTTTGGGGGTCTGAAATGGACTAATCTACTTCACAATATTCCTTATGGGAACAAATTCGGTCAGTACTGGCACCTGAACATACTTCTGGAGTGAAAAAATATCGTTAACCGGGGGTCCACTGTATATACATAATAATCATTGTAACCCATTCAGGGGTTGCAACAACTTTATTTTCCAATTTAACTCGACTTTCCAACCTAATACGTTTTTTCTTTGCAGTTATTTTTTCCTCAACATGTAGACATAAACTTCGTTTTATTTACCAAAATTGTTTCATCTCTGAAAATTATATATGGAGACAGTGATTATCTGGTTCTTCTGGGAGAGAGTACTGGATTATCTGGGTGCCTCTGGGAGATAGTACTGAGTTATGTGGTTCTCCTGGGAGAGAGTACTGGATTATCTGGTTTCTTCTGGGAGAGAGTACTGAATTATCTGGTTGCTTCTGGGAGAGTGTACTGAATTATCTGGGTGCTTCTGGGAGAGAGTACTGAATTATCTGGGAGAGGACTGGATTATTTGGTTGCTTCTGGGAGAGTACTGAATTATCTGGTTGCTTCTGGGAGAGTGTACTGAATTATGTGGTTGCTTCTGGGAGAAAGTACTGAATTATCTGGGTGGTTCTGGGAAAGAGTACTGAATTATCTGGGTGCTTCTGGGAGAGAGTACTGAATTATCTGGGTGCTTCTGGGAGAGAGTACTGAATTATGTGGTTACTTCTGTGAGAGAGTACTGGATTATCTGGGTGTTTCAGGGAGAGAGTACTGAATTACCTGGTTGCTTCTGGGAGAGAGTACTGAATTATCAGGTTCTTCTGGGAGAGAGTACAGTCTCTCTCCTTACATGGCAACATACTCATTTACCAACAACTCGGAGTTACGACGGGCTCTCCTGCAAGTTGGTATTGTATGCTGTACGAGAACTTGGGTCATGGAAGCAGGCAGCACAGCATCTCAGCGTCAGTCATCTCAATCCTCTTTTTGCAGCCACTCAGCACACTGTAGTCTCCAAGACTACATATTTGTATAAATTTATACTTTATTGTGCACCCCATAGTACAGTGGACCCTCATTTTTCATAAACATCGGAAGCTGTAATTTTAAAAAATTGTAATTTTTTTCGTCAAAACACTGACTTCTCAAATCATCATTTGACTCGCAAATAATCATTCATCCCAGACATGTATGCACGGCCCCGAGTGGCCCCACACTATTCACAGCCAGTGTGCCATTGTATATCAGCAAGTGAGGACGGTCCCATGCATTCATATGATACATTTTGTAATATTCCATTTGTTTTAGTGCTTGCAACTGCTAAATAAGCCACCATGGCCCCAAAGAAAACTCCTAATGCCAGGTCTTTGGTAAAGGTGAGAAACACGGTAGAATTCAAGAAGTCGTAGCAAAGTACAGGTCTGCCATCACAAATCCGGCATCATTGGGACCTGTGGTGTACCAGATTATTGAGTTTGCTGGATTACAGAGTGGTTAGGTTAGAATACACTTAACCCTTTGACTGTTTCAGGCCCCTCTCTGAAACAGTCATTCTATGTCGCTCAATTTTTGAAAAAAAAAATTTTTTTCTTATGAAATGATAGAGAATCTTTTCCCGATCGTAATGACACCAAAAGTTCGAAATTTGGTCGAAAACTCATGGAATTATGCTCCCGCGAAGTTAGCGGTCTCGGCGACATATGTGTATCGGCGATTTCGCCGACTTTGAGCCCTATTTTCAGCCAATTCCATTGTTCCAGTTGACCAAACTCACAGCTATTTCTTTTGAACTCCATTTTATCTATCAGCTGGTACAAAAAACCCCTCCCTTTTTAAAAATTTGGACTACCTAATATGGTGGTGGGAAATTTGGAAAAAATTTGGCCAATTTCCCCACACAAACTAAAAAAGATGCCAATTTCAAAATAGGGCCAAAATAAACAAGGTAGCCTTTTCTTTGGACAAAAATTTAACTTTTGCTCTTTTTCTTTTAGTAACATCTTAGGCCCCCTCTTTAATCCCTTTTATTATTCCCTTTCTATTTTGTTTTTTATTCATAAAAAAAAAAATCCCCAAAATTTTACTGTTAGGGCAGACTACTCCCCTTATTGTAAAAAATGGGTTATAAATAATATCAGTGAAACTATTTAAAAAGAATATTAGACTCCCCAGTTGAAGTGATTGGACGTGGGGTTTGTAAATTTTTTATCCGGGAAACTTGGGTTAAAAAAATCAAAACCCCTTTCCCGCAAACTTTGAGCTATTTTTAAAGGCCCGTTTTTCATTGTCAAGTAATGAAAAATCTCAATTTCTGAAATTTATTTTTTCCATTTTATAGTAAACCTTTTAAAAAAACAAAAAATCAACGAAAAATTTATATAGGGAAAAACACCCCCTCAAAGTCGGCGTTTTTTTTTTCCCAAAAAAAACAAAATCTTTTTTTTTTTCTCTTTAAAGAACAAAAGGGAAAGGGGGAAAACGCGGGCAGGGGCCTTGTTTGGCCCCCTTTCTAGGCGGGTCCTTTCAATTCATCCCCCCTTAAAAAAATTTGCCCAACCCAATTTTCTTGCCCCCCAAGAAATAAGCTCTGTTTGGGGAAAAGCCCCACTCAAACCCAAACCCCCTTCCACCCCCATGTACTTACCCAAACCCAAAAGATTTAAAAATCCCCCAAACCCCCGCCTAAATTAACCCAACTAGGCCTTTTTCAAGGGGGGCTCCTTGGGGGGGGAAAGGGGCCCTTTTGGTTGAGGATTGGGAACCTGCCCGGTCTTCTTCCTCAGCCCCAAACCAAAATTCCCCCCCAATCTCCCCTCCCCTATCCCACCCTCCCCTTTTTCCTTTCCTCCCCCCTCCTCCCCCCCCCCCCTTTTCCCCTTTTCCTTCTTTTTGTCCGGGGGGAAATTTCTCCCCACAGGCGCGCTAGGTAGTTCCTAGGAGGGGAAAAGGATAGGGGGGGGTCCATCCCATTCTGTTGAGGTTCTTACCCGGGGCTGGCAAAAGTTTGCTGTGGAATTGGTTGCCCCCCTTGGGGAGCCCCCAAATCCCTCCCCGGGTTTTACCCCGGGGGGTAGTGCTTTGGGGTGTTTTTTGGGCGAGGGGGGTTTTTCCCTTGGGGAAGCCACCTTTCGGATTCCGGGGGTGGTGGCCGAAGGGGGGTTTGCTTTGTGGGGGAAATATCCGGCCGCCCTCTCTTTTGCCCAAACCGGGGGTAGCTTGGCGATGTGGGGGTTGCTACCCCGGGGATTGTTAGTTTTTTTTTAGCTTTGAGGGGGCTGGGGTATGGCACGGGGTTCCCATGCTGCACCCTCCCGCTACTTGCGGTGCTAGGTCCTCTTGGGAACGGAGGGAAAATTTCGGGCCCCTTTTTTCTTTCCCTTTGGGGGAAAATATCCCTCCCCGGCCCCCCCTTTTTTTTTATTTTTTTTTTTTATTTTTATTTTCTTTTTTCTTTCTTTTTTTTTTAAAAAAAAAAAAGAAAAAAGAAACCCCAAACCCATGGCACCCCTAGTCCATGAACCGGGTTTACCCCGGGCCCCCCTTCTTGATACCGCCCCCGTTCTGCCCCGCCTCATCGGGGGGAACCACTCTTCAGACATTCCCCATGCCTCGTTTCCTATTGCCAGTGCTGTTTCCTCCCCCCGCTTTTTGGTACTGAAAGGGCCCCAACCCGACCCCCTTCGATTTTTCGGACCTTCGTCCCCCTTTGACTATGCTTCCGGGGCCCTCCTTACGGTTCGGCAATTTTCAAATCCCCGACCCATTCCCGCCCCGGGCCAACTCTGGTCCCACGCCCAAAGCCAATGACAATTTTCCCGTGATGATAAATTTTTCCACCTTCTCGTTTTCTCAGAAAAAGATCGACAGTCCTTTTACTACCTTTCCCGCCGGGTTTTGAACTGAACAATGGAATTAAAATTTTTTCCTTTTCGGGCCGACTTCCTCTCTTTCCCATCTTTGACCATAGTATTGGCAAGGCCCCTCCTCGCCTGTTGGTTAAAAATTTTTTCTTTTTTATGCTCTTTAAAAGGGGGTACGCGGATCATTTTCCCTACAGAATGCTAAACCCCGGGGTCTGAGCTCTTTCATCTTTCCCCTATCGATACTGTTCCCGTTCCCCCTCTTGAAAAAACACATTCCCTCAATTTTGTAGTGGTACCCCTTTATTCTGCCCCCTACCAAAGTTCAACAAAATTTCCGAATTTTTGGCATGACATTTTGAACAGCTGGAACCCCCAAAATCTCCCCAAACCTCAAGGGGGAAATTAGTTTTTTCCCGCCCCTGGGGGGAGAAGATAAACCCAGCAATGGGCTAATTTTAAATTTTTTACAGCCCCAGAAAATTCCCCCTTCCCCAGTTTATTTTGCAGGGCATCGGTTACAAGTTGAAAGGGTTTATCTACCCAAAAACAGTGTTAGAAATTTCTGGCGTTTGGCCATCCCGCGAAATATTGCCCGATCTATCGACGAATGCCCGTCTTTTTTGGGGCCCATGGGCCATTTAATTTCGTCTTGCAATCGATCTCCCCCCTTTCCTTAACTGTCATGAGGTTCACCCCTTTGTATCTCGCCCTTGTCAAGTCTATTTAAACGAGCGGGAAATCCGGGTTTCCTCAAAGAGGGCAGAAAGGGGCTCCCTTATGCCATTTGGGAGTTTCTCATCCCGCCCCCCAAGGGAAAAATTTCCCCCGTGTTTCTTATTCCCGTGTTTTTTAAAACGTCCCCCCCTTTTTTTTGGTTTCCCTCTATTCCCCCACCTTGTGGTTACCTCTCCCATAAAACACTCCCGTATCTAATCCCTTTTTCTGTCCCCGGCTAGAGTCCCTACTTCAACGCCTCAGCTAAACTCGCTTCTTCGAGTTTCCCTCCCCCCCCTCAAAGCCCCCAGTATCGACGGAATCGTACGAAACCCCCTCCCAATCGTTCCCCCTTTCTCTCAAAGTACAAAAAAAGGGTTTGTTAACACCTCCTACCCATCTTCCACCTCCTCATTTTACCCCCCCCTGGCTCTGTCCCCCGGTTCTTCCCCCCTCACTGGCCTTTGTTCAAGTGTTTGAGGTTCACCCTCCTCCCCGTAAATGTTCCTTCCCCCCTGTTCCCCCCTTTTTTTCTTCCTCTTTTGGGCCCCCTCCCAGGTTCCCGGGCCCCTTCTGTCCCCCCCCCCGTTCTCCAGTTCCCTCCCCCCTTTTGCCCCCCCCACCCCGGTCCGTCCAATAAAAGTTTTCCCTTTTTTACTCATCCCCCCCCCTACCCCTTCCAAAAATTGTCCCATAAGACGTCTCTGAATTTCCCAAAACACCTTGAAGCAATTTGAATATATTGCGAGGGCCCAAAACCTCAAAAGGACACCCGAATTTTCCCCCTTCCCCTCTTTCTCTCTCCCCCTGCTCCCTCTGCGCAACTCCTTTTTTTTCACAGTGCACCATTCCTTCGCTCTTGAAGTTTTCCCCTGCCTCCACATGTGGCTTTTCTAACCCCTCGTCCATTGGAACCCTTACCTGCCCGGAAATTTTAAAGTATCTTTATCCCTTGCCCCAATCTGGCCTATTTACGGGGAATATACGCGGGCCCCAGGGGTATTCGGGGGGGGAGTTCAGATGTTTCTTTCCCCGTTTGCCCCTGGTTTGGGGTTTGCTTACAGGAACCCCAAAAAAACACTCTGGGTGTTATTTTCTCAAATTTAGGATTTTAATTTTTTTTGTATTCTTCAGATCCTTTTCTGATGGGGCCCTTTTTTAAAGGGAAAATGCCCTTCTTCTAGCACTGAAAATTTCCCTTCCATCAGCTATTTTTTCCATTATTGCTGGGATTACACAAACAGCCCCCATCCACTTAGTAGGTGGTTTTTCGCTCTGGTTTTTTTTTAAAATCCCCTTCCTTTCGGGGGATTATTTATTCCGGTTTTGGGCCCTTTTTGTTTGTCAATTTCCGCCACCGTTCTGTTACTGGTATTTTAATGCCCCCCCATTTCCTCTGGGGGGGGGGGTCTCACTGTGATTCCCCTGGAATTCAGTTAGAGGCTTTTCTTGCCACCCAACCCCTCCATGTTTTAAATACAGGTACTCACACCCATTTTGATCCTCGGACTCATACTCTCTCTTGCATCGATCTCTCAGTCTGTTCTTCCTCCGCCGCATTAGACTTCACTTGGTCTGTTCTCCCGGACTTACATGACAGTGATCATTTCCCAATCATTCTTACTTCCCCTTCATATTCGCCACCTCTTCGCACCCCACGCTGGCAATTTAATTGGGCAAATTGGAACCTTTACTCACACCTAACTTTTTAAAGAGGTTCCTTCTTCGTCCTCCATCGATGAGCTTTTACACCTCTTCTCGTCCTCCGTTTTCACCGCAGCTTCTCATTCTATACCCCAAACTTCGGGCAGGCATTCTCAGAAATGCGTGCCTTGGTGGTCTCCTGCTTGTGCTCGTGCAGTACGTTTGAAACGCTCTGCATGGGGCAGGTACCGGTACAATAGAACCACAGAGCGACTCCTTGATTTTAAACAGAAGCATGCGATCGCTCGCCATGTCATCCGTGATGCTACACGCACTTGCTGGCGAGATTATGTCTCCACCATCACCTCTGCTTCCTCTATGAGTGCAGTCTGGAAAAAAGTACGAAAACTGAGTGGTAAATATTCTCCTGACCCGGCTCCTGTTCTGCGGGTTGCCGGTGTTGATATAGCAAACCCACTAGATGTTGCCAATGAAATTGGCAATCATCTGGTCCGTATTTTCTCAGGGACTCCATCTATGCCCCTCATTTCTTTCCTCAAAGTCTGCAGAGAGTTAGCACCCTTGGACTTTTCTTCTCTCAGAGAAGAACAGTATAATGTGCCTTTTACACTTCAAGAACTGGAGGCAACACTCTCAGCTTGTCGATCATCGGCAGCTGGGCCCGACGACATTCATATTCGTATGCTACAACATTTACATCAGTCAGCCCTTGCAGTCCTATTACGCCTTTACAATCTTATTTGGTCACAAGGAGTTCTTCCACAGCTGTGGAAATCCGCCATTGTTCTCCCTTTCCGCAAACCAGGCACTACGGGACATGAAACCTCCCACTATCGTCCCATTGCTCTTACCAGTGCAGTTTGCAAAGTAATGGAACGCCTAGTAAATAGACGTTTAGTGTGGTATTTAGAGACACACAACAGTCTCTCCACTCGTCAATATGGCTTTCATAAGGGACGTTCTACCATGGACCCCGTACTACGCTTGGATACGTATGTTTGTAATGCCTTTGCGAATAACCACTCACTTATTGCCATATTTTTTGACCTTGAGAAGGCATATGACACAACTTGGAGGTATAATATTTTAGCCCAAGCCCACTCCTTAGGCCTTCGAGGCAATCTACCATCCTTCCTTGAGAACTTTTTAACTGACAGGCATTTCCGTGTTCGGGTTAATAATGTGCTCTCCCCGGACTTTATCCAAGCTGAAGGTGTCCCCCAGGGATGTGTTCTGAGCACAACACTTTTTCTCCTTGCTATTAATGATTTGGCCTCTAGTCTTCCATCAAATATTTGGTCATCACTCTATGTTGATGACTTTCACTTTGCCTGTGCAGGCGCTGACTGTCACCTCATTACAGTTTCTCTCCAACATGCAGTTGACCGTGTTTCCAATTGGGCCACCACACGTGGGTTTAAATTTTCTAGCACTAAAACCCACCAAATTACTTTCACTAGACGCTCTGTCATCTCTGATCATCCTTTGTACCTCTATGGCTCCCGTATCCCTGAACGTGATACAGTCAAGTTTCTGGGCCTCCTCTTTGATCGTAGGTTATCCTGGAAACCTCACATTACCTCTCTGAAGGCAACTTGTCACAGCCGGCTGAACCTTCTTAAAACCCTTGCTCATATTTCATGGGGAGCTGATCGTCAAACCCTCCTTCGCCTACATTCCACCCTTATTTTATTGAAACTTGATTATGGTGACCAGATCTATTCAGCGGCATCTCCTGCTACTCTCTCTAGCCTTAACCCCATTCATCACCAAGGATTACGTTTATGCCTTGGTGCTTTTCGCTCTTCCCCTGTCGAGAGCCTCTATGCAGAAGCGAACGTTCCATCCTTATCCGATCGCCGTGATGGCCATTGCCTGCGCTACTATGTACGCTCTCATGATCTCCGCAATCCTTCCATTTATAGAATGGTCACTGATATTAGTAGACATTCTTTATTTGTTCGCCACCCCTGTTTACTCCGTCCCTTCTCTCTTCGCCTTCATTCGCTCTTGTCTTCTCTTCAACTACCACCTTTCTATGTACATGTAGCATCTCACTTTTCCTACCCCCCTGGGAAGTTCCAGCTGTCGAGTCTGTTCTTTCTCCCTCCCTTGCTCGAAAGCCCAACTGTCTACGGTCGCTTCCCGCTCTCTTTTTCTTGACCACTTTCACTCTCATTCTCATGCCATTGCTGTGTACACAGATGGCTCTAAGTCTTCTGACGGCGTAGGATTCGCAGCAGTGTTTCCGGACAGCGTCGTACAAGGGCATTTACTATCTTCGGCTAGTATTTTTACTGCTGAATTTTATGCCATCCTTACAGCACTTATCCGTATTGCATCTATGCCTCTGTCATCATTTGTGGTTGTCTCAGACTCCCTTAGTGCTCTACAGGCTATACAAAAATTTGATACACCTCACCCCATAGTCCTCTGTATCCAACTTTGGCTATGCCGCATCTTTACCAAGCATAAAGATATTGTTTTTTGTTGGGTCCCTGGTCATGTTGACATACAGGGCAATGAACAGGCAGACACTGCTGCGAGGTCAGCAGTACATGACCTACCAGTTTCTTATAGAGGTATTCCATTTACGGACTATTTTGCTGCAATATCTTCCCACCTTCACACCCGTTGGCAACAACGTTGGTCTACTATGCTCGGCAACAAACTTTAATCTATTAAACCGAGTATAGGTTACTGGCCGTCTTCTTATCACCAGTGTCGAGGTTGGGAGACTACTCTCTCCATCTTCGCATTGGCCATACTCGTCTTACTCATGGATATCTCATGGAGAGGCGTCTTGCTCCTCTCTGTGAGAATTGCCAAGCTCCATTATCAGTCAGCCACATTCTGTTGGACTGCCCACTTTATCAACGAGCACGCAGAATTTACCTCTGTCGTCGTCTTCGCTCCGCTGCTCCTCTTTACCTTCCCTTCTCGCTGATGGACCCACCTTTCATCCGGACTCTCTCATTGACTTTTTGACAACAACTGACTTGCTTCACAATTCTGATACCTTCAGCCCTTTTCTTAAAC
>NC_069407.1:442029-467462 GCF_026875155.1 Cherax quadricarinatus | reverse complement strand
AGATAAAAAAGGGGGGTAGAAAGGGCTGAAGGTATCAGAATTTGTGAGCAAGTCAGTTGTTGTCAAAAGTCAATGAGAGATTTCGGATGAAAGGTGGGTCCAAATCAGCGAGAAGGGAAGGTAAAGAGAGAGCAGCGGAGCGAAGACGCGACAGAGGTAAATTCTGCGTGCTCGTTGATAAAGTGGGCAGTCCAACAGAATGTGGCTGACTGATAATGGAGCTTGGCAATTCTCACAGAGAGGAGCAAGACGCCTCTCCATGAGATATCCATGAGTAAGACGAGTATGGCCAATGTGAAGATGGGAGAGAGTAGTCTCCCAACCTCGACACTGGTGATAAGAAGACGGCGTAACCTATACTCGGTTTAATAGATTAAAGTTTGTTGCCGAGCATAGTAGACCAACGTTGTTGCCAACGGGTGTGAAGGTGGGAAGATATTGCAGCAAAATAGTCCGTAAATGGAATACCTCTATAAGAAACTGGTAGGTCATGTACTGCTGACCTCGCAGCAGTGTCTGCCTGTTCATTGCCCTGTATGTCAACACATGACCAGGGACCCCAACAAAAAACAATATCTTTATGCTTGGTAAAGATGCGGCATAGCCAAAGTTGGATACAGAGGACTATGGGGTGAGGTGTATCAAATTTTTGTATAGCCTGTAGAGCACTAAGGGAGTCTGAGACAACCACAAATGATGACAGAGGCATAGATGCAATACGGATAAGTGCTGTAAGGATGGCATAAAATTCAGCAGTAAAAATACTAGCCGAAGATAGTAAATGCCCTTGTACGACGCTGTCCGGAAACACTGCTGCGAATCCTACGCCGTCAGAAGACTTAGAGCCATCTGTGTACACAGCAATGGCATGAGAATGAGAGTGAGAGTGAAAGTGGTCAAGAAAAAGAGAGCGGGAAGCGACCGTAGACAGTTGGGCTTTCGAGCAAGGGAGGGAGAAAGAACAGACTCGAACAGCTGGAACTTCCCAGGGGGGTAGGGAAAAGTGAGATGCTACATGTACATAGAAAGGTGGTAGTTGAAGAGAAGACAAGAGCGAATGAAGGCGAAGAGAGAAAGGGACGGAGTAAACAGGGGTGGCGAACAAATAAAGAATGTCTACTATATCAGTGACCATTCTATAAATGGAAGGATTGCGGAGATCATGAGAGCGTACATAGTAGCGCAGGCAATGGCCATCACGGCGATCGGATAAGGATGGAACGTTCGCTTCTGCACAGAGGCTCTCGACAGGGGAAGAGCGAAAAGCACCAAGGCATAAACGTAATCCTTGGTGATGAATGGGGTTAAGGCTAGAGAGAGTAGCAGGAGATGCCGCTGAATAGATCTGGTCACCATAATCAAGTTTCAATAAAATAAGGGTGGAATGTAGGCGAAGGAGGGGTTTGACGATTCAGCTCCCCATGAAATATGAGCAAGGGTTTTAAGAAGGTTCAGCGGCTGTGACAAGATTGCCTTCAGAGAGGTAATGTGAGGTTTCAGGATAACCTACGATCAAAGAGGAGGCCCAGAAACTTGACTGTATCACGTTCAGGGATACGGGAGCCATAGAGGTACAAAGGATGATCAGAGATGACAGAGCGTCTAGTGAAAGTAATTTGGTGGGTTTTAGTGCTAGAAAATTTAAACCCACGTGTGGTGGCCCAATTGGAAACACGGTCAACTGCATGTTGGAGAGAAACTGTAATGAGGTGACAGTCAGCGCCTGCACAGGCAATAGCAAAGTCATCAACATAGAGTGATGACCAAATATTTGATGGAAGACTAGAGGCCAAATCATTAATAGCAAGGAGAAAAAGTGTTGTGCTCAGAACACATCCCTGGGGGACACCTTCAGCTTGGATAAATGTCGGGGAAGCACATTATTAACCCGAACACGGAAATGCCTGTCAGTTAAAAAGTTCTTAAGGAAGGATGGTAGATTGCCTCGAAGGCCTAAGGAGTGGCTTGGGCTAAAATATTATACTCCAAGTTGTGTCATATGCCTTCTCAAGGTCAAAAAATATGGCAATAAGTGAGTGGTTATTCGCAAAGGCATTACGAACATACGTATCCAAGCATAGTAAGGGGTCCATGGTAGAACGTCCCTTATGAAAGCCATATTGACGAGTGGAGAGACTGTTGTGTGTCTCTAAATACCACACTAAACGTCTATTTACTAGGCGTTCCATTACTTTGCAAACTGCACTGGTAAGAGCAATGGGACGATAGTGGGAGGTTTCATGTCCCGTAGTGCCTGGTTTGCGGAAAGGGAGAACAATGGCGGATTTCCACAGCTGTGGAAGAACTCCTTGTGACCAAATAAGATTGTAAAGGCGTAATAGGACTGCAAGGACTGACTGATGTAAATGTTGTAGCATACGAATATGAATGTCGTCGGGCCCAGCTGCCGATGATCGACAAGCTGAGAGTGTTGCCTCCAGTTCTTGAAGTGTAAAAGGCACATTATACTGTTCTTCTCTGAGAGAGAAAAGTCCAAGGGTGCTAACTCTCTGGCAGACTTTGAGGAAAGAAATGAGGGGCATAGATGGAGTCCCTGAGAAATACGGACCAGATGATTGCCAATTTCATTGGCAACATCTAGTGGGTTTGCTATATCAACACCGGCAACCCGCAGAACAGGAGCCGGGTCAGGAGAATTATTTACCACTCAGTTTTCGTATTTTTTCCAGACTGCACTCATAGAGGAAGCAGAGGTGATGGTGGAGACATAATCTCGCCAGCAAGTGCGTGTAGCATCACGGATGACACGGCGAGCGATCGCACGCTTCTGTTTAAAATCAAGGAGTCGCTCTGTGGTTCTATTGTACCGGTACCTGCCCCATGCAGAGCGTTTCAAACGTACTGCACGAGCACAAGCAGGAGACCACCAAGGCACGCATTTCTGAGAATGCCTGCCCGAAGTTTGGGGTTTGGAATGAGAAGCTGCGGGAAACGGAGGACGGAAGAGGCTGATTAAAAAAAAAAAATTACCATCACTCATTCTTTAGCAATCTAGCCAGAAGGGTAATGCATCCACAATTCAAGACGAAGCTAAATGTTAAAATTTTTTACGCTTCCAATTTCAAGGTGTTTTTGATAATGCAATTGTTTTCATTAAAGAGCGTTCTGTGAACAAACTTCAGTTATCAATAAAGTTTATTTCTTTTTAAAGGTTACAATTGTGTATTACAATTTTGATTACAAAGTACAAAGATAGCCACTATCATGCCGAAGGATTTTGAGCAAATTAATCCTAATACACCACATAGTAAACTAATTAAAACTAGATAAGATAATTGTACATAGTAACTATACAGTGGGGACCTAGTTATCGGGTCGCAATCTGTTTCCTGAAGGTTGGCTGATTTAACCGAATTGGCCGAATAACCGAATTAATATTTCCCATAAGAATTAATGATAATAAAATAATTCGTTCCCAACAAAAATATTCACAAAAAAAAAAAATACAATTATGTAAAGTATTAATACATTTATTGAAGGCTAATACTGGTTTCTGGAAGATAGGGAGGAGGAAAGGAGGGAAAATGAGGGAGGAGTTTAGTGTTTGGGAAGGGGATTCCCCTCCATGAAGACTTTAGGTAGTATGCCTTCTCTGGGGTTTACTTCCCTTGTCTGCCTTTTTATGCCATTAGAAACCAGCTTGAGAGGTCACTGGACCCTGTCTCACAAAATAACTGTCCAAGTGCTTTGTTTCTGAATCTCTAAGATTTCCTGAAGTGGGACAGGGTTTTGTCACAATAAATGTTGCAGATATGGCTTGTTTTCAGCTTTGCCTGGGTGGTGTTTCTCTACAAAGCTTGCAGCCTGATTCCACATTGACACACCTCTTTAATCTCTGAAGAAGGCACCTCCTTCATTCCCTCTTCTTCTCCTCGAAGCAAGTTCCTCAGATGCAGCATATTGCTGTTCAAGTGAAGACTCTTGCAGCTCTTCAGTGGGTAAGCTCTTCCTGTGGTCCTCCACCAACTCTTCCAAACCTCACCACTCGCTCCAACCCCAGGGAACTTCCCCAAAGACACATAGAGGCCACAGGGTCAGACAGGGTCAGGAGTGGAGTCTCCAAACCTTCAAAATCCCTCTCTTGGACGCAATCTGGCCACAGTTTTCTCGAAGCAGAGTTCAAAGTCCTGGAAGTCACTCCCTCCCAAGCCTTTACCTATTTAGGCTTATGAATGGAGGATAGTGAAGTGCATTCTCCAGAACTGTTCTTTGGGGCAACGAGTGTCGAGGTCACTTCAAAGCCCTTTTGAAACTGCTTTTGTGTAGAGTTTTTTGAAGTTTAGCAAATGACCGGCTGGTCCAGGATGGAGGAGAGGAGTGGTGTTAGGAGGTAAGACTTCACTTTTATAAAACTGAAAGTCATAAACACTGGTCGTCCAAGTTGATGTGCCGGGGATTGTCCCCCGTACAAACGGAGTCCACTTGAGTGGCAATTTCTTTTTCAGGAGTTTTTTTTCACATTGGGCAAACACTCATTAATCCACTCTTTGAAAAATTTGACCTTGTGACCCCATGCCTTATGATTAGCTTTCTACATCACACACAAATCTATTCTTCTGACATTGTTTTGTCTTAAACACAATGGATTTTCTGACGTGATACACAAGTAAAGGCTTCACTTTGAAATCCCCACTTGCATTATCACACAACAAAAGAGTAAGCCTGTCTTTCATAGGCTTGGGTCTAGGCAGTGCATTTTCCTCCTGGTAATGTAGGTCCTCTTTGGCATTTTCTTCCAAAACAGGGCCTGAAAATACCCAGTTGAAACTTGTTGGGGTTCGAATCCTTCAGCCTTTACATAGTCCTGCAATTCGGTGAACTACTTTTCCAGCTGCACATTTGTCAGTACTGCAGCCTCACATTGCCTTACAACACTTTGTATATGCCATATGCTTCTTAATCTATCAAAACCATCTTTGCTGGCTCTACTAAATTCCACAAACTGCAGCACTGGTTCCAGGCATTTTCTTTGCAAGATCCTCATGCAAGGCTTTGACCTCTCACAAACAGCTGACTCCATACACTGTCTCCCCTAATTCTTTTTCCTTAAATCCACAGTAATAATTTTTCCATCTTTCCATTATCAGTGTCCTTTGTTTTAGTAGAAAAGCTACTCTTTTGAACCTCAGCATCCTTGATTTTTTCTTTCTTTGCCAGGTATAGTGCAATTGTGATTTATTCTTGCTGTACATCTGGCAAGTTCCATTCACCGTATACCACTCTCAACTTTTTCAATATCTCACGCTTAATTCATGGTGTTCTCATTTCTTTACCACAGTGAACTTTACTAGGAATTTTCTTTGGAGCATGATTACTTATTTTCACAGTTGCAATGCAAGAAAAACCACTAAAAGCAATGGTAATCCAAGTGAAAAATGTTTGTTTGTAGAGAGAAGCCTCCTCAGCCACCGAAAGACAAGCCAAAGATGTCAAGCTGCCCCAAGCCAGTGGATGGACGCCTCCCGAAACCGCCGATAACTTGAGCGAACAGCCGATTAAACAGGCGCCAAAAAACCCGCTGATAACCGAGAGTTGGCGATAACCAAAACCGGCCGACAACCGGGGTCCATGTACAGACGATCTCAAAAATCAAAGTATCACATTCGAACATTTCAAAAATAAGACCATATTTTGGACAAACTGTGTCCCTATTATCGAACGCGCCCTATTTTCAGGGACTGCGGGATACGGGACTGTCCGCTGGCCCGCTTTGTCAGCGTCCCGCACAGGCGCCGTGAGCAAGTCTAGCTTTGTTTAGCTTGATGTGAACATAACCTGCCGATCTCATTCACATTGTCGATTATTTAATTGTGTGCGTGCTTCGTGGGGCTGTGAAATAAGCTGCCTGGGCCCAAAGAAAACTGCTAGCGGTACCCTGTGGTAAGAAAGTGAGAAACCCATAGATGTGAAGAAGGAAATAATAAAGAAGTATGAGATTGGAGTGAGACTTGTTGGCTTGCAGGATGTACAGAGGCTGTGGACACTATTTGCGATGACAACAGACGACTGTGGACAGTTATTTGCGAGACAGAAAACAGGGACTGTAGACAGTTATTTTGTAGAGACGGGGGTCCAATGACTCAAGCAAGGTCTAGTGGCATTTAAAATAACAGAGATGGAAGCACCACTGAGAAGGGCTTTGATACAGGAAGTCCTCATGGAAGGGGTATTATCTTCCAAAATAACCTCACTCCCTCTCTCCTCCTCCCTATCGTCAGATGCCATCACTAATCTTCAATAAAGGTAGTTAAAAATGTTATTTTATATTAACTTTATTTTATTATTTTATTATCACATGGCCGATTCCCACCAAGGAGAAGGCCCGGAAAAAGGAAAAACTTCACATCATTCACTCCATCACTGTTCTTGCCAGAAGGGTGCTTTACCACTACAGTTTTTTAAACTGCACATAACACCCCTCCTTCAGAGTGCAGGCACTGTACTTCCATCTCAGGACTCAAGGGTTCCGGCCTGCGGTTCCCTGACCACTTCTGAAATGTTTACTCTGCTCACATCCAACAGCACGTCAAGTAATAAAAACCATTTTTCTCATTCACTCTTCAAACACGCTCATGCATACTGCTGGAAGTCCAAGCCCTCGCCACAAAACCTCCTTTACCCCCTCTCTCCAACCTTTGCTAGCCGACCTCCTACCCGCCTTCCTTCCAACTACAGATGATACATCTTGAAGTTCATTCTGTTTCGCTCCATTCTCTCTAATGTCCGGAACCACCTCAACACCTTCCTCAGCCTTGGACAACAGGTTTGGTATAATCCGCACTCCTCCTTAACGTCCCAAAACTAAGGATTCTCTGGCATTTATTCACACACACATTGCCCTCAGGACATGACATCTCCACTGCTCCAGCCTTCTCCTCGCTGCACATTCATCACCAATGCTTCACACCATATAAGAGCGTTGGTAAAACTATACTCTCATACATTCCCCTCTTTGACTCCAAGGACAAGTTCTTTGTCTCCACAGGGACTCCTAAGTGCACCACTACTCTTTTTCCCTCATCAATTCTATGCATCCCCCAACCTTTCATAGACCCATCCGCTGCTGACACGTCCACTCCCAAATATTGAATACATTCACCTCCTCCATACTCTTCCTCAATCTGATATTCAATCTTTATTCACCTATCTTTTTGTTATCCTCTAACCTCATTACTATAATAATTAAAGACTATTGCATTTGTTTGTATGTAAAACTGTAATTAAATCTCTATAAAATGTATTTTTTTTTGTGAATATTTTTGTGGTTTCTGGAACGATTAATTGTATTTCCATTATTCTTATGGGAATATTGCTTCGAATTTCAGACTTTTCGAATTAGAGAATAGCTCCTGGAAGGATTAAGTTCGAAAATTTGAGGTCTCCATCGTACTTAAAACTAGACTAGTAAGTAGTGTTTTAAACTGTTTTACATCTTATTTAACTTTAATAAAGTGAGAGGTAGTAAGGTGGGAGTAGGGTTTGGTTATAAAATAATCTTGAAGTTTGATTCAAATCTAATAGGAATGGTGCAGGTGTATATTTTAATTGGTTGGCAGATTAAAAGCAGGAGGTCACATAATAACACTATTAGCAGATGTTTTGGTTGATTTGGCTAATATTGTGAGGCAGATGCTTTTTTAGCAAAGTCCTACAATTTATAAGCTGTCAGGGATCCTTGACCTGTTCGGCAGCGAGTTCCAGATCTTCGGGGCCTTTTATGTGCATTAGCGTTCTTGCACAGAGAGAGACTGACTCGAGGGATTTTGAAAAGTGCCTTACCTTATGCTTTGTTTGTGGCTGTGCATTCTGTGTAATTGTCAACGGAGTAGTTTTTAAGGGAGGGTTACAGTGGAAGTGTTTAACCCCTTTGACTGTCGACCACCCAATCTGAGGGTCTTCTGGGTGTCGGGAAAAAAAAAAAATCTTAGGAAAAATGATAGAGAATTCTTTTCCGATGGTAATGCGCCAAAAAGAACGAAAATTTGATGGAAAACTTACGGAATTACGCTTCGCAAGTTAGTGACCTCGGCGATATTCACGAATTGGCTATTTGCCCAATACGAACCTGTCTGCCCATAACAGTAAATTTTGTATTTTTTTGTAGATGAATAAAAAATCAAAATAGAAAGCAATAATAATATAAGAGGGGCTAGAGATGTGACTAATGATACAGAGCATATGTTTTTTAGTGCCACTAATGTCTACCTTGTTTATTCTGGACCCTATGTTGGAAATTGTCTTCTTTTTCGTACGCTATTGTGCGTGAAAATGGCCAAATGCCATTTCTGACCACCATATTAGTAGTCCAAATTAGTAAATGGGAGGTTTCTTGATAACTCAGCTGATAGATATAAAATGGAAGTTCAAAAGAATTGCTGTGAGTTGGTCAAATGAAACAATGGATTGGCTGAAAATAGGGCTCAATAGTCGGCGAAATCGACGATACACATATGTCGCCGAGACCGCTAACTCTCGCGGGAGCATTATTCCATGAGTTTCGACCAAATTTCGAACTTTTGGTGTCATTACGTCGGGAAAAGATTCTCTATCATTTCATTAAGAAAAAAATTTTTTTTTTTTTCAAAAATTGAGCGGAAAATAGAATGGAATGTTTCAGAGAGGGGGGGGGGGGGCCTGAAAAAAAAACAGTAAAGGGTTAAGTGTATTTCTAACCTAACCACTCTGTAATCCAGCAACTTCAATAATCTGCGTTCACCTCAGGTCCAATGATGCCGGATTTGTTGATGGCAGACTTACTTTGCTACGACTTCTTGAATTCTACCGTGTTTCTTCACCTTTACCAAAGACCTGGGCATTAGGAGTTTTCTTTGGGGCCATGGTGGCTTTTTAGCAGTTGCAAGCACTAAAACAAATGGAAATTACAAAAATGTATCTTATGAATGCATGGGACCGTCCTACTTAGCTGATATACTATGAGCACACTGGTGTGAATAGTGTGCGGCCACTCGGGGCCGTGTGCATATTGTATGGGATGAATGATTATTTGCGATGTAAAGATGATTAGTGGAGAAGTCAGTGTTTTGACGAAAAAAATTACAATTTTTTAAAATTACAGCTTCGATGTTTATGGAAAATGAGGTCCACTGTACTATGGGGTGCACAATAAAGTATAAAAATTTATACAAAATATGTAGTCTTGGGAGGACTCAGTGTGATGAGTGGCTGCAAAAAGAGGATTGAGATGACTGACGCTGAGATGCTGTGCTGATGCCTGCTTCATGACCAAGTTCTCGTACAAGCATACAATACCAACTTGCAGGAGAGCCCGTCGTAAACTCCGAGTGTTGGTAAATGAGTATGGTTGCCATGTAAGGAGAGAGACTGTACTCTCTCCAGAAGAACCTGATAATTTCAGTACTCTTCTCCCAGAAGCTACCAGGTATACAGTACTTCTCTCCCTGAAACACCCAGATAATCCGGTATCCTCTCACAGAAGTAACCACATAATTCAGTACTTTCTCTCCCAGAAGCACCAGATAAGTCAGTTACTCTCCCAGAAGCACCCAGATAATACAGTACCTCTTTCCCAGAACCACCAGATAATTCAGTACTTTCTCCGAAGCAACCACATAATTCAGTACACTCTCAGAAAGCAACCAGAATAATTCAAGTACTCTCCCAGAAGCACAAATAATTCCAGTCCTCTCCCAGATAATTCAGTTCTCGCTCCCAGAGCACCCAGATTAATTCAGTACACTCTCCAGAAGCAACCAGGATAATTCAGTACTCTCTCCCAGAAGAAACCAAGATAATTCAGTACTCTCTCCCAGGAGAACCACATAACTCAGTACTATCTCCCAGAGGCACCAGATAATCCAGTACTCTCTCCAGAAGAACCAGATAATCACTGTCTCCATATATATTTTAGAGATGAAACAATTTTGGTAAATAAAACGAAGTTTATGTTTACATGTTGAGGAAAATTAACTGCAAAGAAAAAACGTATTAGGTAGGAAGTCGAGTTAAATTGAAAATAAAGGTTGTTGCAACCCCTGAATGGGTTCAATGATTATTATGTATTATACAGTGGGACAGGTTAACGAAATTTTTCATCCGAAGTATGTTCAGGTGCCAGTACTGACCGAATTTGTTCCCATAAGGAATATTGTGAAGTAGATTAGTCCATTTCAGACCCCCAAACATACACGTACAAACGCACTTACATAAATACACTTACATAATTGGTCGCATTCGGAGGTAATCGTTATGCGGGGGTCCACTGTATATAATGTATATTATCTTTTCATATAATTTTATATTGCTTACATTTGCGATAATAGCTAAATCGCAAATGTATTGCCTTATATTATTTGACGTAGCTTATGTTGTTAGGATGTACATAATATGTGCTCAGTTCAAGTCTTGATTGTCAAACTACTGTAATTATCGCTTGTCGCTCGTTATACTGCCGGCTTCTGAGCTGTGCTGTCCACGGGGCTATCACGTGATCGAGGGGGGGTGTCCTCACCTCTCGTGAAGTATTCAGTCTGCTCTAGACTCGCTTGGCGGTTGGACAGATTGTCTGTCTCATTATTCTTGTTAGTTCTGTAGAACTCTGTTCACAGAACATTGTTTAAACTTAGTGATTTTCGAAGTTTGGTTCTGAGGTTTTGTGTGTCGATTAGACCTCTGAGCCTCTCAGGTCCTAGCTTATATCTTCTGACCTAAATTTGTCTGGTTTCTGTGTATTGTCACAGATCGGGTTTTTCCTTTGACTGAACTTAGATTCATTAGTATGGGAGTTTTGTAACTTTTGTGGAGGATTGCTGATGGTCCCTACTTAGTGTCGTTATATTATATCCTTGATCCTGATTGTGTCGCAGTCGTTGTTATATGGCTATTGGGCTTACATTTCTTTTCATTGGTCAAGCAGACTGTTCTGGATGCCAGTCGGTCAAGAAGTTATTTTATTTGAGGAACTTTTGGTCAGTCACTTGTTTAAGTTTAGTCGAGTCGTGAGGACATAGTGAACTATTAGAGCACTTAAACGCATACAAAACTTATTGTAATATTTGTAAATATTTATTAAATGTTAATGTACCAGACGGTACTTAAGAATTCTAAATCTGATATGTGGCTTTCAGCACATTAATATTGACTCGAGAGATAGAGATTGGTATTATTTTCATTACTGTGATTAATTTAATTTAATTTAATTTGATAATATACTCTAGATTAATAAAATTTATTAAATTTTTAATTTCTGTTAGTAAGCCTACCAGTTGTAATCCTAAAGAACTATTGAATTATACTGAATTTAATGGATAATTGGCAAGGATAATGACTACTTGTTACGAAAACCCAGTAACAGGGCTGGATTGCTAGAAGGGCAGTCTTTCTATATTCTCTGTGAGATCTCTAGGGCTTTTAGGAATCGCGTTTTTTTTTTAACAAATGGGGGCCTGTCGGGAGCTCTTGATCCAAGGTGTTGGAGAAATCGTCCAGTTTGACTACTAGTAACTCTATGGCCAAAACACTGAGTACTTTCCTAATCTGAAGACTTTGTGTTTAGTCTTGTACAACATACCAGGTGGATGGTATGTACCTGACGGTCTCTTGATCCAAAGTGAGATGGAAATACTGTTTATGAGTTCTAGCTCTTAAGACATCCAACACTAAAAATTCCTATCAGGATTATAGTTTCCAATAAACAACTCTCTACGTAGTTCAATTATTTTTGTGATGTATGCCAAAGTGAAACAAATAATTGATACTCTGACTTTGTCTGAGTTAAGTACATTAAAACTTCAGATGTGTTGGCAATTAGCCAAGTATTCTCGGTGTGACGTTATAACAGATGTTACACTGCAGAAACTGTCAGACGCATAATTATAAGATATATTTCTTACCTGCTCATACAGAGATGTCTGATATGATTCAGATTCGAACAGCATAGTGTCACAATTAGGAAGTATGACTCTATTTGAAGTTGAAGAAAGAACAACTAAGGCAGAAAGTGAGCCTAGTGTCCGAGCCTTGTGTAGCTCAGGTTCTCGCTCACGCCCTTCCTCACTGACACATTAGTTTTTGACTATTATAAGTAGAGTTTACAAGTGGAGAAGGTAAAAAACCAGGAACTGAAGGGGACAGGCCAAACTATAAAGGGGGACTACACAGTATGAGAAAACTTCCTGCAGGAGGTTCAGTGGGACAGAAAAAAATGGTAGGAAAATCAGTAAACGAGAAGATGGGAATATGTGGCAACAAGTGCAAGGTGGCAGAGGAAAAAGTTTTTGTTCCCAGGGAAAAACAGAAATCAAAAATTTTAGGAAGACCAAAACGAGTCCGTGGTTTACCCGAAGGTGTAGGGAGGCAAAAACTAAGTTGCAACCAGGAATGGAAAAGGTACCAGGACGGGCATAGGACCCCAGGAAACAAGGAGATTAGTAGAAGAGGCCAGAAAAGAGTATGTCACAGATAAGGGAGGGAGGCCCCAGCGACTAGTATGAAAACGAAATAGCATCGAAGTCAAATCTGACCCGGAAACTTTGTTTAGCCACATTAGGAGGAAGACCAACAGTCAAGGACCAGGTGAGCGATAAGGCTGAGGAAAGAAGGTGGAGACTCACAAGAACGATCAAGATGTATGTGAGGAGCTCAACACGAGATTTTAAGAAAGTTTTACAGAAGAGACAGGAAGGACTCTGGGGGGAACAGACAGATGGGGAGACCAGCAAGGAATACACCAACAAGTGTTTGGACGACATACATACAGATGAGGAGGAGTGAAGAAACTGCTAAGGGACATCGATACCTCAAAGGCAATGGTACAGGACAACATCTCCCGTGGGGTCCTTAGAGAGGGAGGCAGATATGTTTGTGTGTGCCACTTGCCAAATCTTCAACACATCCCTGGAAAGGGCACTACCTGAGGTATGGAAGACGCAAATGTAGTTCCATTTTTAAAAAAGGAGACAGAAAAGAGGCACTTTAACTATAGTCCTGTGTCATGGTGTTAGTATGCAAAATTTGGAGAAGATTGTCAGGAGGAGAGTGGTGAGCACCTGGAACGGAATGGAGTTTAAATGCCAACCAGCACGGATTCACGAGGCAAATCCTGTGTCACAAACCTTCTGGAGTTTTAGGATAAAATAATCAAAAGGTAAGACAAGAGAGATGAGAGGTGGGTTGATTCTGGCATCTTCTTGGACTGACAGAAGGCCTTTGACACAGTTCCCTCACAAGAGATTAGTGCAGAAGCTAGAGCATCAGGGCATATAAACAGGAGGGGACTGACAATGGATCAGAGAGAGAATACCTGAAGGGAGGCAACAATGAGTCATGGTACGTAATGATGCTATCACAGTGGTTCAACCTGGACGAGCGGGGTCCCACAGGTTTGTCGGTCCTAGGACCAGTGCTATTTTTGGTATATGTGAAACGTCATGGACGGGAAGGGGTGGATTCAGAAGGTGTCCCTGTTTGCAGATGATGTGAAGTAATGTGGTGATTAAATCTGATGAAGACCAGGCAGGGACTTCAAGAGACCTTGGACAGACTGGACCCTGATCCAGCAAATGGGTGTTCTCGAATTTAATCCTGCCAAATGCAAAGTCATGAAGATAGGGGAAGGGCCACAGAAGACCACAGACAGAGTATAGGATAGGTGGACCAAAGACTGCAAAACCTCACTCATGAGACAGATCTTGGGGTGAGTATAACACGAGCATGTCTCCGGAAGCACCACATCAATCCAGTAACTGCTGCAGCATATGGGCGCTGGCAAACCTGAGAACAGCATTCGATACTTTAGTAAGGAATCATTCAAGACACTGTACACCGTGTATGTAAGGCCCATACTGGAGTATGCAGCACCTGTTTGGAACCCGCACTTATAAAGCACGTCAAGAACTAGAGAAGTACAAGGGTTTGCGACAAGGTTAGTTCCAGAGCTAAGGGGAATGTCTATGAAGAAGATTAAGGGAAATCGGGCCTGACGACCATGGAGGACAGAGGGTCAGGGGGAGGGATGACATGATAACGTCATATAAATACTGCGTGGTGGAATGGACAAGGGTGGACAAGATTCAGGATGTTCCAGGGGAGGGGGACACAGAAACAAGAGGCCACAATTGGAAGTTGAAGACACAAATGAGTCAGAGAGATTAGTAGGGAAAGTATTTTCTTCAGCATAGAGTTGTTTAGGCAGTGGAAATAGCATAGAAAGTACGTTAGTGTGGAGGAGAGAACCATTACACAGTTTTTAAGACGAGTTTGATAAAAGCTCATGGAGCGGGGAGGAGATGGGCCCAGTAGAACCGAGTGAAGAGGCGGGGCCAGGAGTAGGACTCGACCCCTGCAACCACAAATAGGTGAAGTACAAATTAGTGAGTACTGTAGTATAGTTAGTTATGGACTAAGCTCACCGCTAGTACTGTGTATACTACACACTGTATTTACTTATCCTAGACAGATTCTAGGACTCTCTAGAGTAGGCTGGCACCAAGTGTCCAACTAAGGACGTCCAGGACCATCTTATATCCCTACTCCTCCATTACCCACTGGTCCTATCTCTCAGTGAACAGTTTGAGAGGTTTTGAACGCCTCCTTATGTTGCTGATGCAAAGTAGAGGGCACAGAGGAAATTGAACGAATAGATTTCAAGTAGGTAATTGTTGTTTCTGTGTTAAGACACCAGACTGATAGATCACAGGACACATTTAATGTGCAGAAAGTGCATCCATGTTCCTAAGTTTTTTGAAAGTACTTAGACACTTTTTGATGTGTTGAGAACAGGCACTGTGCTATGAATTGGCCACAAAGCTCTGGGCAAACATTGTTTGGCCATACTGCTTTGACGGGAAGAGCTCAAAACCTGTACTGGCAGCTTTGCATTTACAAGTACATTAGTTATGACGCTGTCAAAACAAACAAATTCTAGGACGTATAACTTGTTACTGTAAGTTCTCATAGAGCATTTCGACATTACAACGACGACACGGATCAAACTTGTTGCTCAGAGTTTGTTACTCGTGAGAAAAATGTTGCATTTCAGAGGTGGTGTAGTCGCCAAGTGTAACAACTACGACAGTCTTGTTCAGTTGTTACTACACGAAGAGTTAAACAACTGTTATGCCTGCTGAACATACAAGAATATCTGATCGATCATACTACCTCAGATATTCTGGGAAACTGCAGCATTAGCAGAAATTACGAGATTTCTCACAAACTTGTACGTACTAAAGCACAAAGAAAACAAGGTAACTAAAAATTGATCCTAGAAGTTGGCAACCTAAATCAGCTGTCATTGCCGGCCTGATGTATCTGCTTCTGTAACTGTCTCGTTCCTTTACAGGAAAAACTCACAATCCTAATCTATGTCTCTGTGGCTAGACAGAAATCTGATAGTCGAGAAGGAAGAAAGTTTAAATGTACTATTGTCAAACAGAAAAAGGACATACTAGAGGAGTATTGCTATAAGTTAGAAAGAGATACGAGAACAGTCGTTGCGGCTGGCGCCCCCTCAAGTCGTATTCCTCTTCCGACGCAACAAGGCACCAAAATCCTAGTGATTAACTCTGATCTACTGTTTTAGATAATGTTACTCAGGATAGATGACTAGCGTCAGAAAGGGTATCTGACGAAAAGATTCGTTCAGCTTATGAGTCCTTACTTTACAAAGAGATAAATAGGATTTGACGAATCACATCTAACCGAGATAATTTCTTTACAGAGACATCTGGCAGTTATCTCAACGTTATTAAGAGAAGATGTACTGCCCATTAACTGACGATACCTATTGTAAGATAGATGTACTGTTATGAAGCCTATGGAGGGGAATGTTACAAAAGTGCCTCTGCACAAGTGTATATTGAAACAAGCTATTATACTGGTTATATATTTCAGCTGGTATATCCAGTGGTGTATTTCCAAATCAGGTCAGTGGACTTGTTGATAGGGGAACGGATATACTCATGCTGGTATATGTAAAGAACCACTTGTGATTGATATAACAATGATGATAATTATGACATTGAGTTGTTAGAGAGAAACCTATTTATTTGCCTATCAGTGCCATCTACTAGAGCTATGTCAAAGAACAACAAAACGTCCTTGTTCTGTTTGTGTTAGTTGATGACAATGATTTTGGGGTTTTGAATTTGTTGTTTAGTTGACGCTCTGCTCCCGGATCTTACACTGACTCCCCCGGTCAATCAACCTAGTCAAGACACAACTGACGTTAAATTTCTAATCATGATGATTTAATCAAGATCAGTTTGTTGATCTGTCACTGGAAAGACTGAGGAGATTATCGCGTTACTGAGGTGAAGCAAAGGAACTCGATATTTGTTAATATTATAGTAAACGAGTGTGTACTGATGGTGAAAAATACATGTAAGTTGTCAGCTGATAGTGTTCCACCACAGATCAAGCATTTCGTAGTGTTACCCAGTTACATTTGTGAAAACAAGCCATTGATTTTCGAACAATAGTCCCATTAGGAGGACATTTTGGTGTCAAGAAGACACTCGGTTAAACTGGCAAAAATTTTTACTTGCCAAGATGAAGGAAACAGTAGTGATCTTGTGCCGAGTTGCCATGTGTTGTCAAGTGTCAGGCAAGCCAGCACACACACTCACCTACACCTCTCACTATGTTATTATACCAAAGTTCCAGTTCTTATGGATAGAGATTGTTTCAGACTCGTGTCAAAAGGTTGAAGCATCTGCTTTCCTCTGCTCCAGTGTTGAGTCTAATTTCATCTTCCCTTCTTTTTAATATAGATGCGAGTGGTTATGCCACGTGGGTGCTGTGCTGCCCAAACAGTTCTTTTTTCATCCACTGATATTCTCCATCCATTTGTTATATTCATCTAAGCTTAAACGACACCAGAAAAACCCTATGCCACTATTGAGAAAGAGGCTCTGCTCTTGTGGTGTCCTTGGAACATTTTGACGTGTATTTGGGCACTTCCCAATTTAAAATTATCCGTTTATTTCTGACACTATCCACGCACTTATATAAATACTATGAGAGTAAATATGCTAGGATATGAGGTGGGCCTCAGAATCCAACCTTTATTCATTTAGTATAAAAACACATAAGTGGTCATTATAATTGTAATTGCTGACGCTCTGTCACGTCCTTTAAAATTATCAGGTACATTAAATTTACGTAATTTTTATGCCCAATATACCTTTTGTTTGCTTTCTATGTCAAATTCAGTAAGTAAACTTATCCATCCAGCCATATTAACTATACTATACTTTGTCATGTTCTAATTATTATTTTAGTATTCACAGTCTTGTTTGTGTATGAAGAGGAGACAAGTGAGTGTTGATGTGGGTAGTGTGGTGCGGGTGATGTACTGCGTGACACAACACTGTACTGTCGCAAGACCCCACCCTCCTACACACTTAAGCTGTTTCATACTCAGGATGTTTACTGCCTCGCATTCCACAACCTTACTTAAGAGGGAATGCAGTCTCCTCTAATATGATCGGCATCAACGTGCCCTCATTGTCAGCGCTATCCTGTATCTACACTGATGTAATAACACGTACCTATGCAGAGTTACGATACTGTGTACTGCCCTAGTACTAGGGGCTATCCTAGTGACGGAAGCTGTGAAATTGTTGAGGTGTTTGGCACAAGAGAGACTTTGATTAAATCAATTTTATATTAAATTGTATTGATATGAGTAATCAGTAATTAATGTGAAAGACATTAATGCAACTCCTAGTGCGACCGTCTGTCGTTGTTGGGGGGGGGGGCGGTGTTGCAACCCTGAATGGGTTACAATGATTATGTATATTTATAATGTATATTATTTTTCATATAATTTTTATTGTTATATTTGCGATAATAGCTTAAAATCGACCCCAAATGTAATTGCCACTTATATTGTTATTTGAGTAGCTTATGTTGTTAGGAATGTACATATAATATGTGCTCAGTTCAAGTCTTGATTGTCAAACTACTGTAATTATCGCTTGTCCGTCGTTATACTGCGGATTCTGAGCTGTGCTGGTCCGGGGCTAACACGTGATCGAGGGGGTTAGAGGGGGGTGTCCTCACCTCTCGTAAAGTATTCAGTCTGCTCTAGACTCGCTTGGTGGTTGACAGATTGTCTGTCTCATTATTCTTGTTAGTTCTGTAGAACTCTGTTCACAGAACATTGTATAGACTTAGTGATTTTCGACGTTGTACTGAGGTTTTGTGTGTCGCTTAGCACACCTCTGGAGCCTCTAAGGTCCTTAGCTATAGCTTCTGACCTAATTTTTTTACTGGTTTCTGTGTTTTGTCACAGTCGGGTTTTTCCTATGCTGAACTTAGATTCAGTAGTATGGAGTTTTGTAACTTTTGTGAGGATCTTGCTGATGGTCCTACTTAGTGTCGTTATATTATCTCCTTGATCCTGATTGTGTCGCAGTGTTGTTATAGGCTATGGGGCTTTTAGGCATTCTTTTCATTTGTGTTCAAGCAGATGTTCTGGTTGCCAGTCGGTCAAGAAGTTATTTTATTTGAGGACTTGTCAGTCACTTGTTTAAGTCTAGTCGAGTCGTGGACATAGTGAACTTCTTAGAGCACTACACGCATACACAAACTTACTTGTTACATATTGTAATATTTTATTTATAAGGTAATGTACCAGACGGTACTTAAGAATTATAAATCTGATATGTGCTTTCAGCACAATAATATTGAACTCGAGAGATGATATTTATTTTCATTACTGTGATTAATTAAATTTAATTTAATTTGATAATATACCTCTAGACTTAATAAATTTATTAAATTTAATTTCTTACGTTAGTAGCCTTACCAGTTGTAATCTAAAGAACTATTGAATTAATACTTGAATTTAATGGATAATTGGACAAGGATTCTGACTACTTGTTACCGAAAACCCAGTACAGGCTGAGCTAGAAAGGGGGCAGTCCTCTTCTAGTATTCATGGAGATTCTAAAGCTTTTAGAATCGGTTTTTTGTAACAAAAGTTAATGAAGAAAATTTGTGAATTCCATTAGTGGACACTTACTGGTCATTTGGTAATGTTAGAAGAGCTTTGCAGAGACGGTGAGTAAGCAGGTGATGCAGACCTGATGGTCGCACCTTAATATGTGACACCAGATAAACTCTACATCCTTAAGGTCCAATAAGACTTCTCTGATTTACTAACAAACATGAAACAAAATATATATACACACACACAAATTAGCAGTTTTTAATATAGATGTAATCTGCAGTATGCATAATGAAAATGTACATGTTTACATAATTTATTTCAAGGACAGAAAACCACAACTTGTTTATTAAATTCCATCATTTACTTTTTACCCTGTTCTGGTGGGAAATGGCTGATTAAAAAAAAAAAATTACCATCACTCATTCTTTAGCAATCTAGCCAGAAGGGTAATGCATCCACAATTCAAGACGAAGCTAAATGTTAAAATTTTTTACGCTTCCAATTTCAAGGTGTTTTTGATAATGCAATTGTTTTCATTAAAGAGCGTTCTGTGAACAAACTTCAGTTATCAATAAAGTTTATTTCTTTTTAAAGGTTACAATTGTGTATTACAATTTTGATTACAAAGTACAAAGATAGCCACTATCATGCCGAAGGATTTTGAGCAAATTAATCCTAATACACCACATAGTAAACTAATTAAAACTAGATAAGATAATTGTACATAGTAACTATACAGTGGGGACCTAGTTATCGGGTCGCAATCTGTTTCCTGAAGGTTGGCTGATTTAACCGAATTGGCCGAATAACCGAATTAATATTTCCCATAAGAATTAATGATAATAAAATAATTCGTTCCCAACAAAAATATTCACAAAAAAAAAAAATACAATTATGTAAAGTATTAATACATTTATTGAAGGCTAATACTGGTTTCTGGAAGATAGGGAGGAGGAAAGGAGGGAAAATGAGGGAGGAGTTTAGTGTTTGGGAAGGGGATTCCCCTCCATGAAGACTTTAGGTAGTATGCCTTCTCTGGGGTTTACTTCCCTTGTCTGCCTTTTTATGCCATTAGAAACCAGCTTGAGAGGTCACTGGACCCTGTCTCACAAAATAACTGTCCAAGTGCTTTGTTTCTGAATCTCTAAGATTTCCTGAAGTGGGACAGGGTTTTGTCACAATAAATGTTGCAGATATGGCTTGTTTTCAGCTTTGCCTGGGTGGTGTTTCTCTACAAAGCTTGCAGCCTGATTCCACATTGACACACCTCTTTAATCTCTGAAGAAGGCACCTCCTTCATTCCCTCTTCTTCTCCTCGAAGCAAGTTCCTCAGATGCAGCATATTGCTGTTCAAGTGAAGACTCTTGCAGCTCTTCAGTGGGTAAGCTCTTCCTGTGGTCCTCCACCAACTCTTCCAAACCTCACCACTCGCTCCAACCCCAGGGAACTTCCCCAAAGACACATAGAGGCCACAGGGTCAGACAGGGTCAGGAGTGGAGTCTCCAAACCTTCAAAATCCCTCTCTTGGACGCAATCTGGCCACAGTTTTCTCGAAGCAGAGTTCAAAGTCCTGGAAGTCACTCCCTCCCAAGCCTTTACCTATTTAGGCTTATGAATGGAGGATAGTGAAGTGCATTCTCCAGAACTGTTCTTTGGGGCAACGAGTGTCGAGGTCACTTCAAAGCCCTTTTGAAACTGCTTTTGTGTAGAGTTTTTTGAAGTTTAGCAAATGACCGGCTGGTCCAGGATGGAGGAGAGGAGTGGTGTTAGGAGGTAAGACTTCACTTTTATAAAACTGAAAGTCATAAACACTGGTCGTCCAAGTTGATGTGCCGGGGATTGTCCCCCGTACAAACGGAGTCCACTTGAGTGGCAATTTCTTTTTCAGGAGTTTTTTTTCACATTGGGCAAACACTCATTAATCCACTCTTTGAAAAATTTGACCTTGTGACCCCATGCCTTATGATTAGCTTTCTACATCACACACAAATCTATTCTTCTGACATTGTTTTGTCTTAAACACAATGGATTTTCTGACGTGATACACAAGTAAAGGCTTCACTTTGAAATCCCCACTTGCATTATCACACAACAAAAGAGTAAGCCTGTCTTTCATAGGCTTGGGTCTAGGCAGTGCATTTTCCTCCTGGTAATGTAGGTCCTCTTTGGCATTTTCTTCCAAAACAGGGCCTGAAAATACCCAGTTGAAACTTGTTGGGGTTCGAATCCTTCAGCCTTTACATAGTCCTGCAATTCGGTGAACTACTTTTCCAGCTGCACATTTGTCAGTACTGCAGCCTCACATTGCCTTACAACACTTTGTATATGCCATATGCTTCTTAATCTATCAAAACCATCTTTGCTGGCTCTACTAAATTCCACAAACTGCAGCACTGGTTCCAGGCATTTTCTTTGCAAGATCCTCATGCAAGGCTTTGACCTCTCACAAACAGCTGACTCCATACACTGTCTCCCCTAATTCTTTTTCCTTAAATCCACAGTAATAATTTTTCCATCTTTCCATTATCAGTGTCCTTTGTTTTAGTAGAAAAGCTACTCTTTTGAACCTCAGCATCCTTGATTTTTTCTTTCTTTGCCAGGTATAGTGCAATTGTGATTTATTCTTGCTGTACATCTGGCAAGTTCCATTCACCGTATACCACTCTCAACTTTTTCAATATCTCACGCTTAATTCATGGTGTTCTCATTTCTTTACCACAGTGAACTTTACTAGGAATTTTCTTTGGAGCATGATTACTTATTTTCACAGTTGCAATGCAAGAAAAACCACTAAAAGCAATGGTAATCCAAGTGAAAAATGTTTGTTTGTAGAGAGAAGCCTCCTCAGCCACCGAAAGACAAGCCAAAGATGTCAAGCTGCCCCAAGCCAGTGGATGGACGCCTCCCGAAACCGCCGATAACTTGAGCGAACAGCCGATTAAACAGGCGCCAAAAAACCCGCTGATAACCGAGAGTTGGCGATAACCAAAACCGGCCGACAACCGGGGTCCATGTACAGACGATCTCAAAAATCAAAGTATCACATTCGAACATTTCAAAAATAAGACCATATTTTGGACAAACTGTGTCCCTATTATCGAACGCGCCCTATTTTCAGGGACTGCGGGATACGGGACTGTCCGCTGGCCCGCTTTGTCAGCGTCCCGCACAGGCGCCGTGAGCAAGTCTAGCTTTGTTTAGCTTGATGTGAACATAACCTGCCGATCTCATTCACATTGTCGATTATTTAATTGTGTGCGTGCTTCGTGGGGCTGTGAAATAAGCTGCCTGGGCCCAAAGAAAACTGCTAGCGGTACCCTGTGGTAAGAAAGTGAGAAACCCATAGATGTGAAGAAGGAAATAATAAAGAAGTATGAGATTGGAGTGAGACTTGTTGGCTTGCAGGATGTACAGAGGCTGTGGACACTATTTGCGATGACAACAGACGACTGTGGACAGTTATTTGCGAGACAGAAAACAGGGACTGTAGACAGTTATTTTGTAGAGACGGGGGTCCAATGACTCAAGCAAGGTCTAGTGGCATTTAAAATAACAGAGATGGAAGCACCACTGAGAAGGGCTTTGATACAGGAAGTCCTCATGGAAGGGGTATTATCTTCCAAAATAACCTCACTCCCTCTCTCCTCCTCCCTATCGTCAGATGCCATCACTAATCTTCAATAAAGGTAGTTAAAAATGTTATTTTATATTAACTTTATTTTATTATTTTATTATCACATGGCCGATTCCCACCAAGGAGAAGGCCCGGAAAAAGGAAAAACTTCACATCATTCACTCCATCACTGTTCTTGCCAGAAGGGTGCTTTACCACTACAGTTTTTTAAACTGCACATAACACCCCTCCTTCAGAGTGCAGGCACTGTACTTCCATCTCAGGACTCAAGGGTTCCGGCCTGCGGTTCCCTGACCACTTCTGAAATGTTTACTCTGCTCACATCCAACAGCACGTCAAGTAATAAAAACCATTTTTCTCATTCACTCTTCAAACACGCTCATGCATACTGCTGGAAGTCCAAGCCCTCGCCACAAAACCTCCTTTACCCCCTCTCTCCAACCTTTGCTAGCCGACCTCCTACCCGCCTTCCTTCCAACTACAGATGATACATCTTGAAGTTCATTCTGTTTCGCTCCATTCTCTCTAATGTCCGGAACCACCTCAACACCTTCCTCAGCCTTGGACAACAGGTTTGGTATAATCCGCACTCCTCCTTAACGTCCCAAAACTAAGGATTCTCTGGCATTTATTCACACACACATTGCCCTCAGGACATGACATCTCCACTGCTCCAGCCTTCTCCTCGCTGCACATTCATCACCAATGCTTCACACCATATAAGAGCGTTGGTAAAACTATACTCTCATACATTCCCCTCTTTGACTCCAAGGACAAGTTCTTTGTCTCCACAGGGACTCCTAAGTGCACCACTACTCTTTTTCCCTCATCAATTCTATGCATCCCCCAACCTTTCATAGACCCATCCGCTGCTGACACGTCCACTCCCAAATATTGAATACATTCACCTCCTCCATACTCTTCCTCAATCTGATATTCAATCTTTATTCACCTATCTTTTTGTTATCCTCTAACCTCATTACTATAATAATTAAAGACTATTGCATTTGTTTGTATGTAAAACTGTAATTAAATCTCTATAAAATGTATTTTTTTTTGTGAATATTTTTGTGGTTTCTGGAACGATTAATTGTATTTCCATTATTCTTATGGGAATATTGCTTCGAATTTCAGACTTTTCGAATTAGAGAATAGCTCCTGGAAGGATTAAGTTCGAAAATTTGAGGTCTCCATCGTACTTAAAACTAGACTAGTAAGTAGTGTTTTAAACTGTTTTACATCTTATTTAACTTTAATAAAGTGAGAGGTAGTAAGGTGGGAGTAGGGTTTGGTTATAAAATAATCTTGAAGTTTGATTCAAATCTAATAGGAATGGTGCAGGTGTATATTTTAATTGGTTGGCAGATTAAAAGCAGGAGGTCACATAATAACACTATTAGCAGATGTTTTGGTTGATTTGGCTAATATTGTGAGGCAGATGCTTTTTTAGCAAAGTCCTACAATTTATAAGCTGTCAGGGATCCTTGACCTGTTCGGCAGCGATTTCCAGATCTTGGGGGCCTTTTATGTGCTTTAGCGTTCTTGCACAGAGAGAGACTGACTCGGGGATTTTGAAAAGTGCCTTATGTTTGTTTTGTGGCTGTGCTTTCTTTTGAAATTTGTCAGGAGTGTTTTTAAGGGGGGGTTTTCAGTGGAGTTTAAAACCCCTTGACTGTCAAAACCCCCAATCTGGGGTTTCTGGGTGTCGGGAAAAAAAAAAATTCTTGGGAAATGATAGAAAATTTTCTTTTCCGATGGTAATGCCCCAAAAGAACAAAAATTTTGATGGAAAATTTAGGGAATTACGCTTCGAAAAGTTAAGTGACCTCGGCGATTTTCACAAATTTGGTTTTTTCCCCAATACGAACCTTTTTTCGGCTAATTCCATTGTTCCAGTCGACCAAATCATGTATTTCTTTTAACTCCATTTGTTCTATGACTGGTAAAGAAACTGCTCATTTACCGATTTCAACTCCCCAATAATGTGGTCAGAAATTTGCAATTTGGCCCAAATTTCACGAAAAATTAAAAAGCATGCCTTTTAAAATAAGGTCCCCGAATGAACAAAGCAGACATCCTGGCTCTAAAACAAAATTTTTTTTTGTTAAATTGGTCACATCTCCCGACCCCTTTAAAATTTCTCTTGCTTTTATTTTTTAATTTTTTTTCAGGGGCAAAAAGAGAAAATTTTTTATGCAGACTACTGCAATATTGTAAAAATTGTATAATAATGTCAATCTTCATGCTGCATATTGAAGGGTAGTTGGACATTTATTGGACATGAAAGTCATTTTGTTTACTCTTGAACATCGACAAAAATCAAAAATTTCCCTACTTTGAGCTCCCTTTCAAGGGTTTTTTTTTAGGAAAAACCCTCAATATCACCTTATTTTCAATATTTTTCCATTCTATCAAATGGATGAAGAAAAAAAGAGGGAATACAAAACCCTAAATACTATACAAAAATACACCACAAAGTCTGAGTTTTAAACCCCAAAAAAAATGAGTTTTTTTTTTCTCATTAGCACTGGTGCGCAAGTTTTTTTTTTTAAATGGGGCACACTGACCACACAGACCCTTCTCTCACATGTGGGCCCCCCGCTTTCTCCTGCTTGATTTTAAGCCACTGAATTTTTTAGTTTAAAAATTCAAAAACGGTGGCTTGTAAGACAATCATATGACCCAAAACAGTCAAAGGTTAAAGTTCTGTATATGTAGTAGGCACAATAATAAAAGTGTACCTGGAGTCTACCTGGAGGTTATTCCGGGGGTCAAAGCTCCCCCGGCCGGTCCCCAAACCCGGCCTCCTGTGGGTTAGGGCTGACACCCAGGTGTTAGCTGGCGTGG
>NC_069407.1:404193-441529 GCF_026875155.1 Cherax quadricarinatus | reverse complement strand
AGGTTCTGACTTTTTTTTGGTAAACCATATGAGCTATTGTCCCTAGGGGTACCATTGTACCATATGATCATTGTCCCAAAGGAAAACCATTGCCCATATGGCACCTTGTACCATATGCACCATTGCACCCTATGGTACCATTGTACCATATAGTACTATATGGTACCTTTTGTATTCAACACAATGCCCGCACTAATATTTTCATCATTTTGTTTACAATAAACTTGTAAACAAGTTTTGTAAGCTATATAATGATAAAATAGTGCAGTTAATGTGTTGAATACAATGAGTGTCCACTTATACAAAAATACATTATATTGGTCCTCACAGGCCACAAAAGTCACTGGAAAAAAATATTAGAAAGAAAAAAAAAAGTAACAGAACTCAAAAAATAAAATAATGCACTTTACGGAAGTCACCAATGTTGCCGACCACGGGGTCATTGAGGGTCAACTTCATGCCTCTATATCTCGGTAATTACTGATCGAAAAAAAATTTTTTTTGGTTTTATTACCTACAAATTTTTTTTTTTTTTTTTTTTTCAACAATTTCGGCCGTCTCCCCCCCGAGGCGGGGTGACCCAAAAAAGAAAGAAAATCCCCAAAAAGAAAATACTTTCATCATCATTCAACCCCTTTAACCACACTTACACATTATCATTTTTTGCAGAGGTGCTCAGAATACAACAGTTTAGAAGCATAAAACGTATAAAAAATACACAACATATCCCTCCAAACTGCCAATATCCAAAAACCCCTCCTTTAAAGTGCAGGCTTTGTACTTCCCATTTCCAGACTCACGTCCGCAATATAGAAAATAAACCGGTTTCCCTGAACCCCTTCACTAAATATTACCTGCTCACACTCCACAGATCGCAGGTCCCAAGTATCTTTCCCGTCTCCATTCACTCCTATCTAACACGCTCATGCACGCTTGCTGGGAAATCCAAGCCCCTTTCCCACAAAACCTCCTTTACCCCCTCTTTTTCCCAAACCCCTTTTGAGGACAACCCCTAAACCCCCCCTTCCTTCCCCTATAGATTATATGCTTTTCATGTAATTCTACTTTGATCCATTCTCTCAAAAAGACCAAACCAAACCCCAACAACCCCTCTTCTGCCCTCTGACTAATGCTTTTATTAAATCCACACCTTCTCCTAATTTCCACACTCCGAATTTTTTGCATAATATTTACACACACATTGCCCTTAGACAGGAAAATCTCCACTGGCCCTCCAACCGTCCCCCTCGCTGCTGCATTTACCACCCAGCTTCACATCCATATAAGAGGTGTTGGTACTACTATACTTTCATACATTCCCTTCTTTGCCTCCATAGATAACGTTTTTTGACTCCACATATACCTCAACGCACCACTCACCTTTTTTCCCTCATCAATTCTATGATTAACGTCATCCTTCATAAATCCAGAAAATTATTTTCTTTAATTCTGTAAGAAAAACATTTTTTTTTTTTTTAAATTCTTGGATCCTGGCACACCCTTTGAGATTTGGCCTCTGGACCCTGAAAGGATTAAGGGTGTTGATGATGAGTGAGACTTCTGTTGGGTTGGTTGGGGCTAGGAATAGTGTATTCGAGTAGGTGCCCGTGAGGTAGACTGATGGACAGGTGTTTGAACTTGGGATTTTGCTCGCTAGATTCTTTCCTATGGTGGAGAAGATAGCATTGAGTCTATTTGCTGTCTCAGTTGGTGGGAGTAGGGGTTCGTCTGATTTTCTTAATTTGATTGTTTTGTTTTTGGATGTCTTTTTAGTTTCTAGAATTTTGGATAGGGTTTTCTAGTTTTTTTTTTCATATCTCCTTTTTTGTTATGTAATTTGTTTTCTTAATACAATTTTTTTGACCTTCTTATCATGCTGGCAAGGATTGACAAGTAACGTTTAGAATGGTCTCTAGTTATTTGAACCATTCTGTACTGTTTTTCATATAGGTGCTTTGTGTTAATAGGTTTAACCCTTTCAGGGTCTGTCCCGTAGATCTACGGCTTTATGTTCAGGGTCCAAACCGTAGAACTACGCCAAAGTTCTAGCGACGTCAAATTTAGCACGAAAACACTGGTAGGCCTACATGTGAGAGAACGGGTCTGCATGGTGTGTGTGCGCCGTAAACAAAAATTCTAGGCGCCCGCATAGCATTGTGGGAACACCGGCTCAGTTACCTTTGTTCACCATGCCTCGTCGCAAGGCAGCTCTCACTCCAAGGAAAACTGGGACTCTCCTCTTCCTATCTGATAGTTCTGACTCTGATGGAAATGGAAATGAACACGGATTCTTTGGCTTTGATCAGTTAGTAACCGAAAGGAATGACCAGGATATCGATAATAGTGCAGAAAGCCCTGACGATCCTCAGCCTTCTACCTCTGGTGTGGGCACTCCTCAGTCACGGTCAGTTGTACCTCATCACAAGAGAAAACTATTATTTTCGTGTGGCAAGGCCTCTAGCTTCAGTAATGATGATGATAGTGATGTGGATTGTGATTTTATTGCTCTTGACGATCATTCGAGTAGTGATAGTGAGGAAACATATTCACCAGTGAAGCGTCGGTATATACGCCGCCGCAGTGCAGTGCCCAGGGGACGGAGTACATCTCGGAGTACATCCCGGTGTACATCCCGGAGTACATCCTGGAGTACATCCTGGAGTACATCCTGGAGTACATCCCAGAGTACATCCCGGAGTACATCCCGGAGTACATCCCGGAGTACATCCCGGAGTACATCCCGGAGTACATCCCGGAGTACATCCCGGAGTACATCCTGTGGCCCTACACCAGGAATAGACAGTGAAAGTGAGGATGATGTGGCTACACTTGGCATGGATAGACCACAGGCATCAGTAGATGGGTAGGTGATGGTAGTGCCACGGCCATGCGTGACACCCAGCCCAGGCTGGGACCCACGCTGCTGACTCCTCAGTTCAAGGACAAAGCGGAGCATCAGCCACCAGCCCACCACAACCACAACTACCAGCACAGCCCGCCTATAAATGTCCAGTATCCACCAGCAAATCGTATCTGGGATTGGCAGCAAAATCCCAGTTTTGTTCCCAACCCCCACCATTTTGATGACTCTCAAAGTGGAATTCTACCTACTTGTCCCCTTGGAACCACTGCCAATGAACGGGAATTTTTTTGAATTATTCTTTGACCAGCCCTTGATGGAAATTATTGTCAGGAAAGTAACAAGTATTTTGAGTACACCATGGCAAATATGATCATATCACCACAGTCAAGACTACACTGGTGGAAAGAGACTACTGTTGCAGAAATGTATTTGCTTATGCAAAAATAATGCTTATGCCTCATGTCTAAAAGCATAATATAAAAGCATACTGGTCCACAGATCGGCAAATTTTTTAAACCCCGGTCTTCAGTGAAACGGTTTATCTTACTGTTACTATGTTGCACTTCTCTGACAAAACCAGGCCTGACAGAATGACAGGTTAACAAGATTAGAAATGTTTTTATGTATCTGGAAGAAAAGTTCAACATGTACTTTTATCCATTCAAGAATCTTGTACTTGACGAATCTTTGATTTTGTTCAAAGGTAGACTTTTAATTTCAAACAGTATAATACCGAGCAAGAGGAAACGTTTTGGTATAAAACTGTTTGTACTCTTTGACTTTTGACAGTGGCCTGGTATTGGATATTGTTGTATACACGGAAGAAAAAACATTGAAAGATACCAGGATGTTATTGGGTATCTCAGGTGACGTAGTGAGAACATGATGGCACCTTATTTGGGAAAAGGGGCATACATTATATACCGATAACTGGTACACAAAGCCCTTACTCAGTGATTTCTTGCAATTGAACAAGACAGATTGTGTGGCACAGTACGTTCTAATCGAAAAATATGCCCAGGTTCAATGCAGGTGCTCGTGGTGATGAGGTGCAGGTGTTTACTGCCAATGACATCATGGCATTACGGGGGCCCATGACAAACGAGATGTCACATTGTTGACAACCATTCACCAAACGAAATGCAAGACAGTGGCAAAGTTGATAGAATGACTAATGAAAATATTCAAAAAACCAGTGACAGTGATGATTATACACAAAATATGCGCTTGGTTGACAAAATTTGACATGCAGATTGGCTTTGTTGATTGTGTTCATAAGAGTTACAAGTGGGACATGAAACTTTTTTTCCATCTCATGGACATTTCAATGCTCAATGCATATAATATGTACCAAGTAAGACTGGCAACAGACCACCGTATGGTGAATTTTTGTTTGTTGTCAGACAACTCATAATGATAACAATACCTGCTATACAACAAGGTCCTTGAACCCTCAGGATATACCCAAGCGTTTTGAGGAGGAAAGGTGATCATTTCATAATACAGCTTCCTGCCCAAATAAGAAAAATTTGCTCAGAAGAGATGCATTGTCTGTGCACAAACAAAACGACGGCAACAAAGACACAAAGACACTCGGTTTATGTGCGAGGAATGTAAGGTACCTCTGTGCAGGTTGCCTTGTTTCAAGGGGTTCCACAAGCCCAGCAGTTCTAAAAACATGTCCAGTGATTGTAAATTGTAAATATTTGATAGAACATTATATTAAACAAGATTTGTGTATGTTTAATTGTAATAAACAAAAGTGGTACCTGGAGTTACCTGGAGAGAGTTCCAGGGTCAACGCCCCCACGGCCCAGTCTGTGACCAGCCTCCTGGTGGATCAGAGCCTGATCAACCAGGCTGTTTCTGCTGTCCCGCACGCAAACCAACGTACGAGCCACAGCCCCGGGTGGTCAGGAACCGACTTTAGGTGCTTGTCCAGGCCGCTTTAAGACTGCCAGGGGTCTGTTGGTAATCCCCCTTATGTATGCTGGGAGGCAGTTGAACAGTCTGTGGCCCCTGACACTTTTTGGGATGGGCTCTTAACCGGGCAGTGACATCTCTGCTTTTCATTGGGGATGTTGCATCATCTGCCAAGTCTTTTGCTTCGTACTGAGTGATTTTCGTGTGCAAGTTTGGTACTAGTCCCTCTAGGATTTTCCAGGGGTATAAATCATGTATCTCTCCCGCCGCATTGAAGGGAATACAGGTTCAGGAACCTCAAATGCTCCCATAATTGAGGTGTTTATCTCCGTTATGCGTGCCATGAAGTTTTTCTGTACATTTTCTAGGGCAGCAATAATATGATAATAACTTTAGTGCAGTTATTTTTGTTCAATACAGTGAGTTTATATATATAAAACAGTGGATCCTTGACCCCAAAGATAATTTAAACCGTTCCTGAGAACTCATCGTTAGTCAAAATTTTCGTTAGTCAGTTAATTTCCCCATAAGAAATAATGGAAATCAAATTAATCCGTTCCTGACACCCCAAAGTAATGAAAAAAAAAATTTTTACCACATGAAATATTAATTTTTAAAACACACAAACTGAAGAAGACATGTACAGTTACACGACACTTACCTTTATTGAAGATCTGGTGAGATTGATGGGATGGGAGGAGGAGAGTGTGGATGGTGTTAGTGTTTAGAAGAGAAATCCCCTTCCATTAGGAAATTGAGGTGCAAGTCCTTTTCTGGGGGACTTCCCTTCTTTTAATGCCACTTGGAAACCCGCTTGAGAGTCACTGGACTCTGTCGCACAACATATCTGTCCATAGACTCTGTACCTCCCGTTCCCCTTTTCGATTTGTCTAAAATTGGGCCCCAACATTGTCATTGTAATAGTCACCAGCACGGCTTGCAATAGCTTTGTTAGGGTGATTTTCATCCATAAAGGTTTGCAGTTCAACCCACTTTGCACACATTTCCTTAATCTTTGAAGTAGGCACAATGGATTCCACAACTGGCATAGGCATCTCAGGGTTAGCCCCAAACCCTTCAAAATCTTTCTTAATTTCCATACTAATTCTCATCCTTTTTATCACAGGGATGGCACTAGAAGCTTTCTTGGGGCCCATGATGACTTATTTTGCAGGTGCAATCACTAAAAACGCTTTGATAATATGAAATGTTCCGATTGTATGTTTGGATGCGACCGCGGTGGCTGGCTTGTAAACACTGAGCAGGCCACACGTGGATGCGTCTCGAACGGAACGAATGGCGTTGATCGAGTTTTTTAGCGCTAGTCAAGGCAAAAATTTTGCATTAAAATGTATCACTAGTCGGATTTAACGTTATATGATGCCATCGTTAGTCGAGGGTCCACTGTACATTATATACAGCTTCCTGCAACTAAGAAGAAATTTGCTCAGAAGAGATGCATTGTCTGCGCACAAACAAAACGACGGCAACAAAGACGCAAAGACACTCGGTTTATGTGAGAGGAATGTAAGGTACCTCTGTGCATGGTACCTTGTTTCAAGGAGTTCCACAAGCTCTTGCAGTTCTGAAAACATGTCCAGTGATTGTAAATATGTAAATATATCATAGAACATTAGTATTAAAACAAGATTTGTGCATGTTTATTTTAATAAACAATAGTGGTAAACAAAAAATATAATTAACTTTAGTGCAGTTATTGTGTTCAATACAGTGAGTTTATATATATACATTATATACAGTATTGGTCTCTCAGGCCCCAAATGTTAGTAGGAAAAGAAAAAAATTAGAAAAGAAAAGAAAAAACTATAAAAAATGTAAAATAAAGTAATGCGCGTATGTGGAAATCGTCGATGTTGCCGTCACCCGGTCATTTTGGGTCAACTTCTCGGTACTGTATCTCGGTAAGTACTGATCAGAAGTTTGTTTTTTTATGTTTTATTACCTTCACAAAAATATACTCTTTAATTCTGTAAGAAAAACTTTTTTTTTTTTTTTTTTTCAAAATTTCTTGGACACTGGGGCACCCTTTACAATTTTGGCCTTGGACCCTGAAAGGGTTAAGGATGCTAGGTGTTAGCCAGGGACTGTTCAGTCTGTTAGCTGTGATCTGTTTAGTTTTTTACGGCAATGCTTGTTATAGAGGTAGTGTTTTTTTTTTTTTTAAGAAAATTATTAATACATTCATTCGTGTATATGTTTCAAGCTCATTATGCCAGTCAGCACTATTCATAGCTGTTATAAAGTTATTAACAGCTGTCTCGTTATGTAGTCTGGAGGTAACTTTTGTAGTGTCTTGGGGCAATTTACCTAGGTTGGTTATGAGAAAGGTAGGGTAGTAGTCTGTGGCGTTGTCTGTGATTATGCCTGATTTTAACCCTTTCAGGGTCCGTCCCATAGATCTATGGCTTCACGTTGAGTGTCCAAACCGTAGATCTACGCCAAAATTCTAAAGCCGTCAAATTTAGCGCGAAAGCGCTCATAGGCCTACATGTGAGAGAACGGGTCTGCGTGGTGGGTGTGTGTCATAAACAAAAAAATCTAGGTGCCCGCATAGCATTGTGGGAACTCCGGCTCAATTACCCTTGTTCACCATGCCTCGTCGCAAGTCAGCTCTCACTCCCTGGAAAAATTGGGACTCTCCTCTTCCTATCTGATAGTTCTGACACTGATGGAAGTGGAAATGAAGACGAATTCTATGGCTTTGATCAGTTAGTGACCGAAAGGAATGACCAGGATATTGATAATAGTGCAGAAAACCCTGATGATCCTCAACCTTCTACCTCTGGTGTCGTCACTCGTGACTCACAGTCGGTTGTGCCTCAACGCAAGGGAAAATTAATATTTTCGCGTAGCCAGGCCTCGGACTTCAGTAATGATGATGATAGTGACATGGATTGTGATTTTATTACGCTTGACGATCATTCGAGTAGTGATAGTGAGGAATCATATTCACCAGTGAAGCGTCGGTATGTTCGCTGCCACATGCGCTAGGGTAGTGTACCCTATGCTGTGCCCAGGGGACGGAGTACATCCCGGAGTACATCCCGTGGCCCTACACCAGTTTTAGATAGTGATAGTGAGGATGATGTGGCTACACTTGGTGTGGATAGACCACAGGCATCAGTGGATGGTGGTAGTGGTGATGGTGGTGGCACCGCCATGCGTGACTCACCAGCTCAGGCTGGGACCCACGCTGCTGACTCTCCGTTTCAAGGACAAAGCGGAGCTCACCACCAGCCCAGTTATATTGCCATAATTTTTTGACCTGAAATGCATATATGACACAACTGGCGGGTATAATATTTTAGCCCAAGCCACGGTCCTTAGGCCTTCCAGGCCAATCTTAACCATCCTTCCTAGATAACTTTTTAACTGACAGGCATTTCCCCTGTTCGGGTTAATAAGTGCTCTCCCCGGACTTTATCCAAGGTGAAGGGTGATTCCGCCCAGGGATGATACTAGCACAACCTTTCTCTCCTTGCTAATTATTGATTTGCCTCTAGTCTTCCATCAAATATTTGGTCATCACTCTATGAAGATGACTTTCGCTATTGCCATGTAGCAGGCCTGACTGACGCCTCATTACAGTTTCTCTCCAACAGGCAGTCGATACCGTGTTTTCCAATTGCCACCACACTGGGTTTAAATTTTCCAGCACTAAATAAACCCCACAAACACATTCTACTAGACGCTCTGTGCGATCTCGGAACATCCTTTGCACCCTATGGCTCCCGTATCCCTTAACGTGATACATTCACGTATCTGGGCCTTCCGTCTTGGATCGTAGTTATCTTGAAACCTCACATACCTCTCTGAAAGGCAACTTGTCACAGCCGTCTGAACCTTCTTAAAACCCTTGCCTCATCTTCATGGGGACTGATCTCGAACCCTCCTTTCGACTACATCCACCCTATTTTAATCGAAACCTATGATTATGGTGACCAGATCTGATTCAGGAGCGGCATCTCCTGCAACTTCTCTACCTTAACCCCATTCACCACCAGGATTACGTTTTATGCCTTGGTTGCTTTTTTCCGCCTCTTCCCCTTCGAGACCTCTATGCAGAAGCGAACGTTCCATCTTACCGATCGCCAGTGACTGCCCATTTGCCTGCGCTACTATGTACGCTCTCATGATCTCCGCAATCCTTGTTCCATTTATAGAATGGTCACTGATATAGTAGACATTCTTTATTTGTGTCGCCGCCCCTGTTTACTCCGTCCCCTTCTCTCTTCTCGCCTTCATTTCGCTCTTGTCTTCTCTTCAACTACCACCTTTCTAATACATGTAAGCATCTCACTTTTCCTACCCCCCTGGAAGTCCAGCTGTTTTCGAGTCTGTTCTTACTCCCTCCCTTGCTCTAATGCCCAATGTACTACCGGTCGCTTCCCGCTCCTCTTTTTCTTGACCACTTCAAACTCTCAATTCTCATGCCATTGCTGTGTCATACAGATTGCTCTAATTCTTCTGATGGCGGTATGATTCGCAGCAGTGTTTTCCTGACAGCGTCGTACAAGGGCATTTACAATCTTTCGGACTAGTATTTTTACTGCTGAATTATATGCCATACCTTACAGCTCACTTATCCGTTATTGCATCTATGCCTATGTCATCATTGTGTTGTCTAGACGTCCCTAGTGCTTTTTACAGGCTATAACAAAAATTTGATACACTCACCCCTTAGAGCCTCCGTGATCCAAACTTTGGTCTACGCCGCTAAGCTTTACCACTAAAGATATTGTTTTTTTTGTTGGGTTCCCTGGTCATGTTACGTATCAGGGCAATGAACAGCAGAACACTGCTGCGCGTTCCACATACATGACCTAGACTATATCCAGTTTCTTATAGAGGTATTCCATTTTACAGACTATTTTTGTCTCAATATCTTCCCACCTTCACACCCGTTGGCAACAACGTCGGTCTACAATTCTCGGCAACAAAGATTCGAATCTATTAAACCGAGTATAGGTTTACTGGCCGTCTCTTATCACCACAGTGTCGAGTTGGGAGACTACACTCACCCGTCTTCGCATTAGTGCCATACTCGCTTACTCATGGATATCTCATGGAGAGGCGTCTTGCTCCTCCTCTGTGAGAAGTGCAAGCTCGCATTATCATCACCACATTCTGTTGGACTGCCACTTATCAATGAGCACGCAAATTAACCCTGTCGTCGTCCTCGCTCCCTGCTCTCTCTTTACCTCCTATCTCGGCTGATGGTACCCACCTTTCATCCGGACTCTTTCAATCACTTTTTGACAACAACTTGACTTACTTCAACAAATTCTGATACCTTCAGCCGCTTTCTACTCAATCTCTTGCTACCGCTCTACCCCCGTACTATCCCCTGCCGCCGCCGTTTTCTGTAACCTGCTGATCATGCCCCCCTCCCTTTCTGCCATCCAATTCCCTTGCCTTTTCCTTCCCTACCCTGCCAGCGCGGTAAAAGCCCCATGTGGCATACTATATCTCTTCTTTTTGATTATAATAATAATAATATAACGAAACACAGGTCGCCAATAATGGAAGAGATGGAAAAGTTGTTATTGTGGATTAAGGAATTAGTGGAAGTGTTGTGGAATCTTATTTGTGAGAAGGCAAGGCAGTTACATGAAGATCTTCTACAGAAAATTCCTGGAACAAGTGCTGCTGGTAGTGAATTTAGGGCCAGCAAAGGGTGGTTTGAGAGATTTAAGAAGAGTAGTGGCATACACAGTGTTGTAAGAGGCATGGAGAGGCTGCAAGTTCTGGCAAAAAAGCAGCTGAAAAGTACGTACAGGAGTTTGAGGACTATGTAAAGGCTGAAGGATTCGAACCCCAACAAGTGTTCAATTGTGACGAAACAGGCCTGTTTTGGAAGAAAATGCCAAACAAGACCTACATCACGCAGGAGGAAAAGGCACTGCCAGGACACAAGCCTATGAAAGAACAGCTTACTCCTTTTTGTTGTGTGCTACTGCTAGGGGATTTTAAAAGTGAAGTCTTACTTGTTGTAATACTCAGAAAAATCCCAGTGTTTCAAGAAAAGCAGATGTTGTCAAGAATAAAGTTTGCAGTGTGATGATGGAAAGCTAATCACAAGGCATTCAGCAAGGCAAATTTTCACAAGTGGGTTAAAATGTGTTTGACCCAAGTGTGAAAAAATCCCTCCTGGAAAGAAATTAGCCACTCAAGGTGCCTCCTGTTACTGGACAGTAGCTCCTTTCACACCTCCAACTTGGTAGACCTAAGTGTTTTAGGGACTTCAGTTTCATCACAGTGAAGTTCTTGCCTCCCTAACATCACTTCTCTCCTCCAGCCTATGGACCACAGGTCATTTCTACACTTCACAAAACTCTACACAAAAGTAGTGTTCGAAAAGAGCTTTGAAGTAGACGTCTTACACTCAGTTGACCCTTAAGAAAGTTATGGAAAGATTCATTTCACTATCACTCAATTTGCATAAGCTTTTACAAGTAATGCTTGGGAGAGAAGTGACTTCCAGGACTTTGAACTCCGGCTTGAGAAACTTGGTGGTCCACGTTTGTGTCCAACAGAGGGATTTTGAAGGGTTTGAAGCTGACCCTGACCCTGCGACCCTGTGACTCTATTTGCACCAGGATGTCCCCCTGGGGTTTGGAGGTTAGTGACAGATGTGGAAGAGTTGGTGGGAGGCCCAGGGAAGAGCTAACCACTGAAGACAGCAAGAGCTTCAAGTCGAACAGCAACAACTGCAGTTGATGAACTTGCTTCAGAGGAGGAGGTAGAGAGAGTAGAAGGAGGTGCCCTTCTCAGAGATTAAACCCTTTGACTGTTTCCGAGACGTATAAATACGTCTACGATCCAATTTTCTGACGTATTTATACGCACAAATTCTAGCGGCTTCAAATAGCTGCGCCAAAGTCCTGGTAGGCCTACACGGGAGATAAATGGGTCTCAGTGGTCGAGTGCACCCTGGTGAAAAAAATCTGGGACAATCGTGTGCATTTGGTGGAACGCCATGTGTCAGTCCATGTTTCACCATGCCTCACGTAAGAAGTTCCTCACTCCTCGCGATTGGAAGGTCTTTTGTTCCCTAGTGATAGCTCTAACCAGCGATATAAAATGTCAGTGACAGTGCAATCAAGGGTTTTCAAGTGAGTGTACCGAAAAGAAAAGTGCCCAGGATAACGAAATAGTGACGAAAACCCAGATGACCCACAACCTCGACCTCTGGGTGCTGTGCCGGCTTGTGCACTGGGGGGGGGGGGGGGGGGGGGGGGGGGGGGGGGGTGGGGGATTCACCTTCGCCTGTACCAGGAACGAAAGAGGAAACTATTTGGTCGTGTACAACACCCTGATGATAGCAGTGATAGTGATAGTGATATGATTTCAAGGTCATTGAAAGCAGTTCTAGTGACAGTGGAGAGTGAATATTCCCCCAGTGAAGCGACCAGTATGGTACAGACGTACATGCGGTCTGGTAAGTGTTTTCATATGTTGTTCCAAGGAAAGGGAGAAACTCTGGAGCACATCCCGTGGCCCAACACCACGACCTGATAGTTGAAGATGACGATATTGTAACGATGGTATAGTGGTGACAGTGAGGGATGAGGCAGTGAGGTGGTGATAGGTGAGGGTGGCACGGCCCATGTGGCACCAGCACCGGGCCACGCTACTAGCACGCGCTAACTCAGCAGAACAACCAGCCTCACCCACCCCACAACTGCCACAACCTGCACCACCACAACCTGCACAGCCACACAACCATGAACATAACCAGACCCCACCACAGAACCGCATCTGGGATTTGGACAAGACGGTGACGATTTTGTTCCCAGTGCCCCATGTACTTTGATGATACTCCAAGTGGACTAAAGCCATCTTGTCCACTTGGGAACAATGCCCATTGAACAGGACTGCTTTGAGTTATTCTTCCGAAGAATCCCTGATGGACATCATTGTCAGGGAAACCAACACAACAGTAATACACCAGCAAATACAATTCTCTCACCAAAATCACGCTACACAAGTTGGAAGGAGACAACTGTGGCAGAGATGTAACCTGTTTTTGCCACAATAATGCTTATTCCACATGTGTATAAGCAGCACTTCACCACATACTGTGACAACAAGTAGATCGCCTTAATTTTCAACTCCAGGTTTTAGTGACATTGATAGGTGTCAAATCGTTTCCTGATACAGTTGCGTATGTTACACTTTTCAGACAAAACCAGGCCTGTACATGAAAGCGACAGGTAATATAAGATAAGAAATTTTTATGTACCTGAAACAAAAGTGCTGCATGTATTTTATCCCTTCACGGAAGCTGTTATTGATGAGTCTTGAATTTTATTCAAAGAAGACTCTCATTCACAATATATACCAGCAAAGTAAACGCTTTGGTAAAAAGCTATTTGTACTGTGTGATTGCAGAAGTGGTTCTTGTTTTAGATATTATTGTGTACACCTGGCAGTACTACTTGAGATATACCATGAAGATATTGGGTATACTCTGGTGATGTGTTCGAACAATGAATGGAACCAAATCTTGGTAAGGGGACAATGTTATTTTACTGAAAACTGGTACACAAGCCCCATACATCAGTGAATCTTGCGAGTTGAACTTGACAGACGTGTGTTGGCACAGTGCGTGGTAATCGCAAACAATATGCCAAGTTTCGACGCTGGGCACAGCGCAGTAGGAGAGGTGCAAGCCATTGCTGCCAATGACAACATTGCATATCGGTGGCATGACAAACAGTGATGAACATTGTTGACATTAGTTTCACACAAACGAAATGGTTATCCCAGTGGCAGGGACAACAAGAGACCAATTGAACCCATTCTAAAGCCTGCAGCTTCATGGACTACAACCTCAATAATGCGCTTAGGTGAACAAATGTGACATGCAGATGGGTTTTGCAGACTTGTGTACGCAAGAGTAATAAGTGGTATATCAAACTTTTTCCATCTTGTTGATATCTCTATGCTAAATGCTTATAACAAATACAAAGTTGAAAGACATGCAAGCAAAACACCAAAAAAATGGTGAATTTTGCCTGTCAGTAATCAGAACAAATAATTGCAAAGTAACAACGAGCAACTCCCCTGCAATAGACCAGCGCCCACAGACGTCCATGCTCGTTTTGAAGGCCTGGTGATCACTACCCCATACAACTGCCTCCTACTACTGGCCAAGAAAAATGCATCAGATAGAGGTGTTATGTATGTAACATACCACAAAATGCCCACAAACACGCAGAGAACACTCCGTTTGTATGTGTGAGGAGTGTAATTGCACCCTCTGCATATACCCATGTTTCAAAGAGTTCCACAAGCTGCAGCAGTTCTAGGAACGTGCGTTAGTGACTGTACATATGTATAAATTTATGGAACAATAGTAATAACATTGTTTTGGTATATGTTTGTTTGTGAAACAAAGTGTTACACCAAACTCAAACGTGATAAATTTTGTTCTGTTAATGTGTGTAGTAAAAAATGATTGTAATTTGAACAATGCACCTTACATTGGTCCTCACAGGCCACAAAAAAGTTACCTGAAAAGAAAATAAGTGAAAAAATGCAAGAAACTTGAAATAGAGTTAAATAAAAGAAATATCCGGGTGGGCAGTCGCCGCGTTGCCATAACGCACGTCGATTTCTGCAAACTTAGCGGCTCTATATTCTCGGTAAGGATGACGGAATTGGCAAAAATTTTTTTTTAGGCTTAAAACACTAGTATAATATTCCAAAACAATTTCATAAGAAAACATAAATTTTTTTTTTTTTTTTCCGAATATTTTGGCGACATAGAATGACAGTTTCAGTAGAGGGCCCTGAAACAGTCAAAGGGATAAAGAGGTTGGTGCAATGTGGGACTAGGTGCAAGCTTTTTGTAGAGAAACACCACCCTGACCAGAGCTTGAAACAAGCCATATCTTCAACATATTCATGACAAAACCCTGTCCCAACCTTCAAGGAAATCTAAAAAGAGGACACCAAAACAGACTTCCTATGACAGATTGTTTGCGACAGGGGTCCTGTGACTAAAGCTAGGTCCTAGTGGCATTAAAAGACAGAGAAGGGAAGTAACGCCAGAGAAGGCTTTGCTGACCTAAAGTCATTTATGGAGTGGGGATTTCCCTTCCAAACACTAACTCCTCCCTCTTTCCTCCTCCCTCCCTCTTCCTTAAAATCTCTCAAAACACAACTTTGCTGGCCTTAAATTCACTCACATCATCCACTAGTTGCAGGCATTTTTTTAATTAAATCGTCATGTCAACTTCCTAGCCTTTTCACATATGATCTCTTGAGAGAACGCAATCCTTCCTGCTAGCTGTTTTTCATTATTCCACACCATAATAGTCTCTCACATCTTCCATCACTTGGCACACTTTGTTTCGAAAACACAGTTAAACCCTTTGGCAAGAACAGCTTCCTTGAATTGTCTTTTTGGTGCCCACAATAGTAAGCGGATGTGTGATTGTGGTTTCTTGTACAACAAGACTAGGTCGGCGATACCACTCCACTTTCATACTTATCAATGATCTTCTTTCTTCATTTCAATGGGTATTCTTAACCTCTTATTGGTGTAAAGGGTTGTCCTAGAAGCTTTCTTGGTCACATGGTCACTTTATTTTCCAGAAACAGCAACCGGAAAACACTGTAATAATACGGATATATCCGATGTTTCTTGGATGTTTCGCGGAGGTCTGCCTGGTATACAATGGCACGGGCGTCACATTTGAGCTGGCTGAGGAGGCACGATTGGTACGTGTCTCGACGAAAATCGGTGATCGGGTTTTTAATCGTATGGCGTCGCAAAACTTTTGCGATTAAAGGTACGCGGAGTTATGACGAAATAATCGCTTATGGTGATGCATCGTTTGCGGGGGTCCACGGTATTCCAAAGGCCCCTAATAATCTGGAACACCCTAGTCTGAAAACTCTAGAACTGCAGAACACCTTCATCACCTTCAAAACTACCATTATAAAACATCTATATCTCCTGATACTCGCCATCAACTAACTACACACGAATACCACCAGGTGGTTCACACTTTACACCACCACCCATTTGACAGTAAACAAGAATATCAATCTCAATCTTAAAATATGAATCCATAACTAGTCATAAGTTGGCCTGTGAGATACACCCAATACTGAAATTTAGTGTAATGTGCCAAAACAAAAGCAATTCAACAATTGCTAAACTCACAAACTAGTACAGTGACCCCCGCATGAGCTGACACTTAATCCGTGCAAGAGGGCTTGCTGTTATGCGAAATTGTTCGCTATGCAATGAATTTTCTTTCCCCCATAAGAAATCAAGGAAATAAAATTAAATCCTGCAAGAACACCCAAAAGTATGAAAAAAAATTATTTTTTACCACAAAAAAGATGTTAATTTTATACAACACGAAACTGAAAAAGGCCATGCAAATTACATGACACTTACTTTTATTGAAGATCTGTGATGATTGATGATGTGGAGGAGGGGAAAGAGAGTGTTAGTGTTTAGAAGGGGAATCCCCATTTCATTAGGACTTGAGTGTAGCAAGTCCTATTCTGGGTTACTTCCCTTCGTCTTTAATGCCACTAGACCAGCTTCAGAGGCACTGGACATCTTTCGCAGCAACATATCTTGTCCATAGTGGCCTGTACCTCTCGTTCCTTTATGATTTGTCTAAAGAGGTTCACAACAGTGTCAGTGTAACAGTCACACGACACGGCTTGCAATAAGCTGTGTGAGGGGTGATTATTCATCAAAAAGCGTTTGCTCTTCCAAGCAATTTGGCACACATTTCTTTAATTCTTTAAGTAGGTAATTCCTTCAATTTTCTCTCTCCCCCCTCCTTTGAACCCAAGTGTTTCCCAGGTCTGGCTGGCCTCTTGCCTTGAAGTTGATCTATCACTCATCATTGGTTAGTTCTTCATGTCGTCTCTCGCTCCACCAACTCTTTCCACAACCTCCCACTAACCTCCAACACCCAAGGACTTCCGTCCAAATCCACATTTGATTCCTCAACTGGTATACTCCTCTCAGGGTTAGCCTCAAACCCTTCAAAATCCCTTTGTTGCTACACACTGGCCACAGTTTTCTTCCAAGCAGAAGTTTCAGGTTCTCTTAGTCACTCCCATTCCCAAGCTTACCTATAAGGATGACACAATTGAGGAATTATTAAAAAGTGATCCTTCCAAAACTCTTTTAGAGTCAATCAGAGTGTCTGTTGGTCACATCAAAGCACTTTGAAACAGAGCTTTTAGTGTACATCTTCTTGAAGTGGGGGGGGGGTTTGGACCTCTGGTCCCGTGGGCTGCAGGAGAGAGTGGTATTAGGAGGCAAAAACTATCACCTTTAATTGAGAGGTATTGGGGACCCCAGTAGAGAGTGCGCTCTTGGCTACGTCTGTAGGATGACCCTGGCATTGTCTAACACCAGAAGGCAACTTAAGGTCTAATTTCCTTTTCAGTTAGGTAATCTTTCACATTGGGGGCAAATGCATGGGTGTTGTCCAGTTATAGAAAAAATCCCTAGTGACCCAAGCCTTACTGTTTGCCCTCCACAGCACACACAAATTATCCTTGAGGACAATCTTTTGCTGAACGCTCTGGGAAGTTTCAGAGTGGATACGACAAGATAAAGCTAACTTTGGGCAATCACCACTAGCATTGTGCACACATCAACAAAGTAAGCCTGTCTTTCATAGGCTTAATCCTGGGGTTGCCTTTTTCCCCTGAGTAATGTAGGTCCTTGCTTTGGCATTTCTTCCAGAACAAGAGGCCTGTTTTTTCAATCGATCACAATTTAAACAACTGTTCAGGTTTCAGTCCTTCAGTTCTATGTACTCCTTGATTCATGCACATATTTTCAGCCGCTTTGTGGTCCGAACTGCATCCATCACCAAGTCACGTATCACACTATGGATGCCACTTACGCTACCTTAATCTCTCAAACGCAACCTTGCTGGCCTAATTCACTCACATCATCACTAGTTGCAGCATTTTTATAATCTAAATCTGTCATTGCAACTTCCTAGCCTTTTCACATATGACGCCGATTGATGAGACGCTATCTCCTGCTAGCTGTTTTTCATTTATACGCACACCAATAAGAGTCTCTCCAACATCTTAGTCACTTGCGATCTTTGTTTCGAAAACACAGTTAAACCTTTGGCACAACAAGCTTTACCTTGATTGCTGTTTTTCTTGCCCACAATAAAGAGAATGGTTGGATTTTGGTTTCTTGTACAATGAACCTGACCAGGTCTTGAAATACTCCCTTTCATACTTATCAATCTCCTCTTTCATTATATCAATAGAATATCCAAACCCTTATTGCTGTTATGTTGGAACTAGAAGCTTTCTTGGGGCCCCATGGTCACGTTATTTTCCAAGAAATCAGCACCGAACAACACTGTAATAATAGCGAAATATTCCGAGTGTAATGCGCTTGAGATGTTACCCAGAGCGAGGCTGGCTGGTAAACAATGGCACAGGCGGCACAGTGTAGGCAGCGTGAGGGCTCACATTGACGGCGTCTCGGACGAAGGCCCGAAGAGCGGAGTTATTTATGTCCACTATGCGGGTGCAAAATTTAGCGAACAAAAGCGTCCGCAATGTGCGATTGTCCGCTAAGCAAGGCTCCCGCTAGCGGGGACCACTGTATTAGTCACTCTTAGCCATACTACCCAACTTACCTCATAATTTTGTAATATTTAAAATTTAGAGATAATCTAAGTCTGGCATCGAAATGCTACCATGCAGGTGTTCTAGTGTACACTTCTTAATTATAATTTTGACAAACATTGAGTAAACCACACAATAACCAAATTCTTTAAACTCAGCATTGTAATCCTTATAGAGAATAAACTTTGAATTTGAATTTGAACTAAGAGCACCGGCCCAGATAACATCTCGCCTAAGTTCCTAAAAGATGGTGCCTCTGAATTGGCAATCCCCATTGCTTACATAATAAATTTGTCCATCACCACTAATACTGTACCAGAAGAGTTCAAGGAGGCCAGGATTACTCCTATCTTCAAGAAAAATAGTAGGTCTGATGTCAACAACTATAGGCCTGTTAGTATACTCAGTGTAATATCCAAAATTCTAGAGAGGGCGGTGTACAGTAAAAACCCTCGATGATTGGACGTTCCTGTTATCGGCCAACTCAGTCATCGGCCGGTTTTTCGGCTCCCAGTGATTGGCTGTTATTTCAGTGATCGGCCATTTCGAACACGCCCGTCCCCCAGCTGGTGTCGCTTGCGGATCAGTCTGACTGTGTCTCTCAGTGTGTGAGGAAGCTTCTGCTCATACATCCAAACATTTCGCTTGTTTTCCATTGTTTTGTTTTTTTATTTTTTTTGCAGTGCAACTGTGAAATAAGTAACCATGGCTCCAAAGAAAGCTCCTAGTAAAGTTTCTGTGGTAAAGAAAGTGAGAAACACCATGGAATTTAGGCATGAAGTTGTTGATTAATATAAGACTGGTATGTGGGTGCTGGAACTTGCCAGGATCTACGGGAAAAACAAATCTACTACAGGTCGGCCATCACTAATCCGGCAATCATTTATCTGGTTCCATCAGTAATCTGGCTCTAATTTTGGCTAGCATAATTTCAAATTTCATCATCATGCTGACTCAAATCATTATACTGGCTCAAATTTCATGATTATACTGACTCAGAAATGGTGCAGATGGTTGTAAATCCACAGTATCAAGCCAGCAGAGGAGAAAGTAGTGGTGCAGTTGAGGAAGATGTAGCAGAAAGTTTCTCTCTTGATAGGTTAATTAAGTGTATTCTTACCTAACCACTCTGTAATCCGGGAAACTCACTAATTCGGCACACTACAGCTCCCAGTGATGCCGGATTAGTGATGGCTGACCTGTATTACATACATCCTGGCATAGAAAGAACAAATCAAGGACGCTAAAGTTGCAAAAGGAGTAACTTTTATAACGAAACACCTCTTCAAGGGGGGCTCCTTGGCGTGGTGAAGAGGCTCTTGGTCTGAGGAATTAGACCTATCGGTCTTCTTCCTCAGACCGAACCTAATTACCCCCCAATCTCCCCTCCCCTATCCCATCCTCCCCTTTTTCTTTTCCTCCTCCTCCTCCTCCCCACCCCCGTCCCTTTTGCCCTTCCTCTTTTTTGTCCTTGGGATTTCTCCCACAGGACGCGCTAGTTTCCGTAGGTAGGAGAAAGGATACCGGGGTCCATTCCCATTCCGTTGAGGTTCTATAGGCGTGGCGTAGTTTGGCCGTGGAATCTGGATCGCCTGTGAATGTCCCCCCGATCTCCTCTCCGGTATAACCGTAGTAGCTTTGGGTTGTCTTTCTGCTGACGAGTGTAATCTCTGGAAGCCACCTTTCGATTCCGGGGTGGCGCCGAAGGAGTAAGCTTAAGTGGCGATATCCGACTCCGCCCTCATCTTTGTCCGCGCGAGGTAAGCCTCGGCAGATTTAGGTGCTATCTACCCCTATTGTTAGTTTATCTAGCATGATGGGTATGGTAGTGGCACGGGTTTCCATGCTGCATCTGTGCGCTTACTTGCGGAGCTGATGTCCTCTGGCGCGGAGGGATATTTCTGCCCTTTCATTCCTCCCCTTTTTTTATTCTTTTTTTTTATTTTATTTCTTTTCTTCTTTCTTTTTTTTCTTAAAAACAAAAAGAAAGAAAGTAAACCTAAACATGGCAGGCCCTAGTCCAAGAACCTGGTACCCCCCCGGGCCCCTCTTGATACCTGCACCCGTTCTGACCCCGCCTCGTCTTTGGACACATTCTTCAGACATTCCCTCATGCTCTGTACCTATTGCCCGGTGCTGTTTCGCTCACAACCGCTTCGAGGGACTGAGGCCTCGACTGACCTACTCCTCCGATTTATCGGTAGAGAATTTGAGGTGTTAGGATGGTGACCTATCACTCTCACTCTGACTATGCTTCTGGGCTCTCCCTCTACGGGCGGCAATTTTCAATCGCCGACCATTCCACTCGGACTCAACTCTGTCCCACACGCCATATACGCCAACGACAATTACACCTGGCAATGATACTTCCACCTTCTCGTTTCATCTCAGAAAAAACGATTCGCATCGTCCTTTCACTCCCTTTCCACGCTCAGTTTTCAGACTGAACAATGGACTAAATTCTTCACTTTACGACCAACTTCCTCTACTACTCGCCTATCTTTCATGACATGAGTATTGCAAGGCAGCGTACCTAAGCCATGTGGAGAAAGAAATGTCTTTTCATGCTCTTAAGAGCGTACGTAAGTCGCATCGATACCGTACAGAATGCTACCCAGGCTCATGAGCTCTCCTCTCCGACTTTCCATATCGATACTGTTTCCTGTCACTCATGAAAAACATCATTCCCTCATTCTTGTAGTGGAACCGTCATTCCTGCCTGCCCCATACCATAGATTCAACAAAATTTCGCAGACATGTGGCACTGACATTCTTGAACATCTAGGAACTACCAAGATCTCCCAATCCTCAAGGTATACCACTATTACGTGTCTTCCTGCCCGTGGGGCGAGACGATACCGCTAGGGCAATGTGGCCCGTTTAACTTTTGACAGCCGCGAACTCCCCAACCTCCAGTTTATATAGTCAGGACATCGGTTACAAGTTCGAAAGGTGATCCCTACACCACATACAGTGAAAATTGATAGCGATTGGCCATTCCAGCGAAATATTGGCAGATACTTCCCGAATGCACCAGTCCTGTGGTGCCGATGACCATTCTAATACGCTTGCAATCGATCTCCCTCTGCTTAACTGTCATGAGTCTCCCTTCATGCACTCTCGCGCCGTTGTCAAGTCTATTTAAACAGCGGGAAATCTGTTACCTCAAAAGAGACAGAAAAAGGTCCCCTTATCCATGGCAGTTATCTCCATCTCCGCCCCAGGGAGACACCCACGAGTGTTTCTATATTCCCGTTTTTCAAAACGTCCCCCACCACTTCTGGTATCCATCTCTACAAACCCCACCTCTGTGGTTACCTCTCCCATAATCACTCCTGTATCTTAAAATCCCATTTTGCTGTCCTCCGGCTCAGACGTCCCAACTTCAATGCCTCAGTCTAATCTCGCGTTCTTCGAGTTCTCTCTCCCATGACCTCATTATCGATTCGAGACCTCGTACGACACCTCCTCTCCAATCGTCCCTCTACTTACTCAAAAGTCCAAAAATAAGGTCCATTAACACCTCCTACCCATCTTCCAACCTCCTCATTTTAAAATACTCCTCCCTGTCTCTGTTCCCTGGTTTCTTCCCCCTCCACACTGGCCTCAGTTACAATTTGTAGAGGCGTTCATCACCCTCCTTGCTACCTCGTACTGTACCTTCCCTCCCCTGTTCCCTCCCAAGTTTCTATTCCACTTCTGCACCTCCCAAGTTCATTCCTGCCTCTTCTGTCCCCTGGCCCACCTTCTCCAGTTCCCGTCCACCCTTTCGCTCGCCCCCCTACCTTGGTACAGTCCAATACAGTTCCCTATCTTAACTCATCCTCCCCCTACCATTCCGCATATTGTCTCCCCATTAGAACGACATCTCTGAATTTCCGAAACACTTGAAGAATCTCTGAATATACTGCAGAGACCCAAACCATCAATGGACACTTATCCACCTTCCGCTCTTTTCTCTCTACGTCCTCTGCTCCATCTGCGCAACATTCCTTTCTTCACACGCACCGTTCCTGGACGCTGCTTGAACGTTTTCCCACTGCCTCGTCCGCATGTGACTTAGATTCTAGCCCCGTGGGGGGTGCTAGTCCGTAGAGCCTCTTACCTGCGGATTTCCAAGTATCTTCATTCATTGCAATCATGGCCTATTTACAGTGGAATATACGCGCCTCCAGGTAAATCGAGGAGAGCATCCAGGCTGATTACCTCTCCATTTGCCCCTGTTGGTGTTTGCTTACAGAACCCAAAATTACACTCTGCTGTTATTTCTCACACTCAGGCAATAAATTATTTGTATTCTTCAGATCCTTGGTTCCTGATGGGGACCTTTAATGAAATGCCCTTTCTTCTTACGCACTGATATTCCGTACCAACACGATTTGTTCATGACTTCCGCTGCATTACACATACAGCCTGTAATCCACTTACATAGTTGGAATTACGCTTCTGTTCTTTATATCTCTCTCCTTCTCGGGGCATTATCTATTTCTCGGATTTTGCCTTCCTTTTTCTTCATTACCGCCGAACCTCTATTCTGTTACTTAGGTGATTTTATATGCCCACCATTTCCTCTGGGATGGGGGGGTCTCACTGTGATTCCCGTGGAATTCAGTTAGAGGCTTTTCTTGCCACCCACCCCCAGTCCATGTTTTAAAATACAGGTACTTCAACACCCATTTTGATCCTCGGACTCATACTCTCTCTTTGCATCGATCACTCAGTCCTGCTCTTCCTCCGCCGCATTTAGACTTCACTTGTGTCTGTTCCATCGCCGGACTTACGTGATGACAGTGATCATTTCCCAATCATTCTTACCTTCCCCTTCATATTTCGCCACCTCTTCGCACCCACGCTGGCAATTTTAATCGGGCACATTGACAACCTTTACTCACACCTAACAACAGGTTTTTTAAAGAGGTTCCTTCTTCGTCCTGCCATCGATGACTTTAAACACCTCTTCTCGTCCACACCGTTTTCACCCAGCTTCTCATTCTATACCCCAAACTTCGGCAGGCATTCTTCTGAAATGCGTGCCTTGGTGTCCTCCCTGCTTGTGGCTCGAGTGCAGTACGTTTGAAAACGCGCTGCATGGGGCAGGTCACCGGTACAATAGAACCACAAGCGACTCCTTGATTTTTAAACAGAAGCGTGAGATCGCTCCGCCGTGTCAATCCGTGATGCTAAACGCACTTGCTGGCGAAGATTATGTCTCCACCATCACCTCACTTCCTCTAAGAGTGCATCTGGAAAAAATACGAAAACTGAGTGGTAAATATTCTCCTGATCCGGCTCCTGTTCTGCGGGTTTGCAGTGTTTATATAGCAAACCCACTAGATGTTGCCAATGCGAAATTGGCAATCATCTGGCCGTATTTCTCAGGACTCCATCTATCCCCTCATTTCTTTCCATCAAATTCTTGCCAGAGAGTTAGCACCATTGGACTTTTCTTCTCTCAGAGAAGAACAGTAAAATGTGCCTTTTGACACTCAGAACTGGAGGGAACACTCTCAGCTTGTTCGATCATCGGCAGCGGGCCCGACGACATTCATATTCGTATGCTCAACAATTTACCATTCATCAGCCCTTGCAGTCCTAGTACGCATTTTTTTAAAACCCCCAAATCTTATTTGGTCACAAGGATTTCTTCCACACTGTGGAAATCCGCCATTTTTGCTCCCTTTTTTCCTTCCGCAAACCAGCAGGCACAACGGGACATGAACACTCCCCATCTGTTCCGATTGCTCTTACCAGTGCAGTTTGCAAAGTAATGGAACGCCTATTAAATAGACGTTTAGAAGTGTGGTATTTAGAGACACACAACATCTCTCCACTCGTCAATATGGAGCCTTTCGTAAGGGACGTTCTTTACCATAGACCCCCTTATACTACTACGCTTGGATACGAATTTCGTAATTGCCTTTGGCAAATAACCATCTCAGTTATATTGCCATAATTTTTTGACCTGAAATGCATATATGACACAACTGGCGGGTATAATATTTTAGCCCAAGCCACGGTCCTTAGGCCTTCCAGGCCAATCTTAACCATCCTTCCTAGATAACTTTTTAACTGACAGGCATTTCCCCTGTTCGGGTTAATAAGTGCTCTCCCCGGACTTTATCCAAGGTGAAGGGTGATTCCGCCCAGGGATGATACTAGCACAACCTTTCTCTCCTTGCTAATTATTGATTTGCCTCTAGTCTTCCATCAAATATTTGGTCATCACTCTATGAAGATGACTTTCGCTATTGCCATGTAGCAGGCCTGACTGACGCCTCATTACAGTTTCTCTCCAACAGGCAGTCGATACCGTGTTTTCCAATTGCCACCACACTGGGTTTAAATTTTCCAGCACTAAATAAACCCCACAAACACATTCTACTAGACGCTCTGTGCGATCTCGGAACATCCTTTGCACCCTATGGCTCCCGTATCCCTTAACGTGATACATTCACGTATCTGGGCCTTCCGTCTTGGATCGTAGTTATCTTGAAACCTCACATACCTCTCTGAAAGGCAACTTGTCACAGCCGTCTGAACCTTCTTAAAACCCTTGCCTCATCTTCATGGGGACTGATCTCGAACCCTCCTTTCGACTACATCCACCCTATTTTAATCGAAACCTATGATTATGGTGACCAGATCTGATTCAGGAGCGGCATCTCCTGCAACTTCTCTACCTTAACCCCATTCACCACCAGGATTACGTTTTATGCCTTGGTTGCTTTTTTCCGCCTCTTCCCCTTCGAGACCTCTATGCAGAAGCGAACGTTCCATCTTACCGATCGCCAGTGACTGCCCATTTGCCTGCGCTACTATGTACGCTCTCATGATCTCCGCAATCCTTGTTCCATTTATAGAATGGTCACTGATATAGTAGACATTCTTTATTTGTGTCGCCGCCCCTGTTTACTCCGTCCCCTTCTCTCTTCTCGCCTTCATTTCGCTCTTGTCTTCTCTTCAACTACCACCTTTCTAATACATGTAAGCATCTCACTTTTCCTACCCCCCTGGAAGTCCAGCTGTTTTCGAGTCTGTTCTTACTCCCTCCCTTGCTCTAATGCCCAATGTACTACCGGTCGCTTCCCGCTCCTCTTTTTCTTGACCACTTCAAACTCTCAATTCTCATGCCATTGCTGTGTCATACAGATTGCTCTAATTCTTCTGATGGCGGTATGATTCGCAGCAGTGTTTTCCTGACAGCGTCGTACAAGGGCATTTACAATCTTTCGGACTAGTATTTTTACTGCTGAATTATATGCCATACCTTACAGCTCACTTATCCGTTATTGCATCTATGCCTATGTCATCATTGTGTTGTCTAGACGTCCCTAGTGCTTTTTACAGGCTATAACAAAAATTTGATACACTCACCCCTTAGAGCCTCCGTGATCCAAACTTTGGTCTACGCCGCTAAGCTTTACCACTAAAGATATTGTTTTTTTTGTTGGGTTCCCTGGTCATGTTACGTATCAGGGCAATGAACAGCAGAACACTGCTGCGCGTTCCACATACATGACCTAGACTATATCCAGTTTCTTATAGAGGTATTCCATTTTACAGACTATTTTTGTCTCAATATCTTCCCACCTTCACACCCGTTGGCAACAACGTCGGTCTACAATTCTCGGCAACAAAGATTCGAATCTATTAAACCGAGTATAGGTTTACTGGCCGTCTCTTATCACCACAGTGTCGAGTTGGGAGACTACACTCACCCGTCTTCGCATTAGTGCCATACTCGCTTACTCATGGATATCTCATGGAGAGGCGTCTTGCTCCTCCTCTGTGAGAAGTGCAAGCTCGCATTATCATCACCACATTCTGTTGGACTGCCACTTATCAATGAGCACGCAAATTAACCCTGTCGTCGTCCTCGCTCCCTGCTCTCTCTTTACCTCCTATCTCGGCTGATGGTACCCACCTTTCATCCGGACTCTTTCAATCACTTTTTGACAACAACTTGACTTACTTCAACAAATTCTGATACCTTCAGCCCTTTCTACTTCAATCTCTTGCTACCCTCTACCCCCGTACTATCCCCTGCCCCGCTGTTTTCTGTAACCTGCTGATCATCCCCCCTCCCTTCTGCCATCCAATTCCCTTGCTTCCTTCCCTACCCTGCCAGCGCGGTAAAAGCCCCATGTGGCATACTATATCTCTTCTTTTTGATTTTAATAATAATAATATAACGAAACACAGGTCGCCAATAATGGAAGAGATGGAAAAGTTGTTATTGTGGATTAAGGAATTAGTGGAAGTGTTGTGGAATCTTATTTGTGAGAAGGCAAGGCAGTTACATGAAGATCTTCTACAGAAAATTCCTGGAACAAGTGCTGCTGGTAGTGAATTTAGGGCCAGCAAAGGGTGGTTTGAGAGATTTAAGAAGAGTAGTGGCATACACAGTGTTGTAAGGCATGGAGAGGCTGCAAGTTCTGGCAAAAAAGCAGCTGAAAAGTACGTACAGGAGTTTGAGGACTATGTAAAGGCTGAAGGATTCGAACCCCAACAAGTGTTCAATTGTGACGAAACAGGCCTGTTTTGGAAAAATGCCAAACAAAGACCTACATCACGCAGGAGAAAAGGCACGCCAGGACAAAAGCCTATGAAAGAACAGCTTACTCCTTTTTGTTGTGTGCTACTGCTAGGGGATTTTAAAAGTGAAGTCTTACTTGTTGTAATACTCAGAAAAATCCCAGTGTTTCAAGAAAAGCAGATGTTGTCAAGAATAAAGTTTGCAGTGTGATGATGGAAAGCTAATCACAAGGCATTCAGCAAGGCAAATTTTCACAAGTGGGTTAAAATGTGTTTGACCCAAGTGTGAAAAAATCCCTCCTGGAAAGAAATTAGCCACTCAAGGTGCCTCCTGTTACTGGACAGTAGCTCCTTTCACACCTCCAACTTGGTAGACCTAAGTGTTTTAGGGACTTCAGTTTCATCACAGTGAAGTTCTTGCCTCCCTAACATCACTTCTCTCCTCCAGCCTATGGACCACAGGTCATTTCTACACTTCACAAAACTCTACACAAAAGTAGTGTTCGAAAAGAGCTTTGAAGTAGACGTCTTACACTCAGTTGACCCTTAAGAAAGTTATGGAAAGATTCATTTCACTATCACTCAATTTGCATAAGCTTTTACAAGTAATGCTTGGGAGAGAAGTGACTTCCAGGACTTTGAACTCCGGCTTGAGAAACTTGGTGGTCCACGTTTGTGTCCAACAGAGGGATTTTGAAGGGTTTGAAGCTGACCCTGACCCTGCGACCCTGTGACTCTATTTGCACCAGGATGTCCCCCTGGGGTTTGGAGGTTAGTGACAGATGTGGAAGAGTTGGTGGGAGGCCCAGGGAAGAGCTAACCACTGAAGACAGCAAGAGCTTCAAGTCGAACAGCAACAACTGCAGTTGATGAACTTGCTTCAGAGGAGGAGGTAGAGAGAGTAGAAGGAGGTGCCCTTCTCAGAGATTAAACCCTTTGACTGTTTCCGAGACGTATAAATACGTCTACGATCCAATTTTCTGACGTATTTATACGCACAAATTCTAGCGGCTTCAAATAGCTGCGCCAAAGTCCTGGTAGGCCTACACGGGAGATAAATGGGTCTCAGTGGTCGAGTGCACCCTGGTGAAAAAAATCTGGGACAATCGTGTGCATTTGGTGGAACGCCATGTGTCAGTCCATGTTTCACCATGCCTCACGTAAGAAGTTCCTCACTCCTCGCGATTGGAAGGTCTTTTGTTCCCTAGTGATAGCTCTAACCAGCGATATAAAATGTCAGTGACAGTGCAATCAAGGGTTTTCAAGTGAGTGTACCGAAAAGAAAAGTGCCCAGGATAACGAAATAGTGACGAAAACCCAGATGACCCACAACCTCGACCTCTGGGTGCTGTGCCGGCTTGTGCACTGGGGGGGGGGGGGGGGGGGGGGGGGGGGGGGGGGTGGGGGATTCACCTTCGCCTGTACCAGGAACGAAAGAGGAAACTATTTGGTCGTGTACAACACCCTGATGATAGCAGTGATAGTGATAGTGATATGATTTCAAGGTCATTGAAAGCAGTTCTAGTGACAGTGGAGAGTGAATATTCCCCCAGTGAAGCGACCAGTATGGTACAGACGTACATGCGGTCTGGTAAGTGTTTTCATATGTTGTTCCAAGGAAAGGGAGAAACTCTGGAGCACATCCCGTGGCCCAACACCACGACCTGATAGTTGAAGATGACGATATTGTAACGATGGTATAGTGGTGACAGTGAGGGATGAGGCAGTGAGGTGGTGATAGGTGAGGGTGGCACGGCCCATGTGGCACCAGCACCGGGCCACGCTACTAGCACGCGCTAACTCAGCAGAACAACCAGCCTCACCCACCCCACAACTGCCACAACCTGCACCACCACAACCTGCACAGCCACACAACCATGAACATAACCAGACCCCACCACAGAACCGCATCTGGGATTTGGACAAGACGGTGACGATTTTGTTCCCAGTGCCCCATGTACTTTGATGATACTCCAAGTGGACTAAAGCCATCTTGTCCACTTGGGAACAATGCCCATTGAACAGGACTGCTTTGAGTTATTCTTCCGAAGAATCCCTGATGGACATCATTGTCAGGGAAACCAACACAACAGTAATACACCAGCAAATACAATTCTCTCACCAAAATCACGCTACACAAGTTGGAAGGAGACAACTGTGGCAGAGATGTAACCTGTTTTTGCCACAATAATGCTTATTCCACATGTGTATAAGCAGCACTTCACCACATACTGTGACAACAAGTAGATCGCCTTAATTTTCAACTCCAGGTTTTAGTGACATTGATAGGTGTCAAATCGTTTCCTGATACAGTTGCGTATGTTACACTTTTCAGACAAAACCAGGCCTGTACATGAAAGCGACAGGTAATATAAGATAAGAAATTTTTATGTACCTGAAACAAAAGTGCTGCATGTATTTTATCCCTTCACGGAAGCTGTTATTGATGAGTCTTGAATTTTATTCAAAGAAGACTCTCATTCACAATATATACCAGCAAAGTAAACGCTTTGGTAAAAAGCTATTTGTACTGTGTGATTGCAGAAGTGGTTCTTGTTTTAGATATTATTGTGTACACCTGGCAGTACTACTTGAGATATACCATGAAGATATTGGGTATACTCTGGTGATGTGTTCGAACAATGAATGGAACCAAATCTTGGTAAGGGGACAATGTTATTTTACTGAAAACTGGTACACAAGCCCCATACATCAGTGAATCTTGCGAGTTGAACTTGACAGACGTGTGTTGGCACAGTGCGTGGTAATCGCAAACAATATGCCAAGTTTCGACGCTGGGCACAGCGCAGTAGGAGAGGTGCAAGCCATTGCTGCCAATGACAACATTGCATATCGGTGGCATGACAAACAGTGATGAACATTGTTGACATTAGTTTCACACAAACGAAATGGTTATCCCAGTGGCAGGGACAACAAGAGACCAATTGAACCCATTCTAAAGCCTGCAGCTTCATGGACTACAACCTCAATAATGCGCTTAGGTGAACAAATGTGACATGCAGATGGGTTTTGCAGACTTGTGTACGCAAGAGTAATAAGTGGTATATCAAACTTTTTCCATCTTGTTGATATCTCTATGCTAAATGCTTATAACAAATACAAAGTTGAAAGACATGCAAGCAAAACACCAAAAAAATGGTGAATTTTGCCTGTCAGTAATCAGAACAAATAATTGCAAAGTAACAACGAGCAACTCCCCTGCAATAGACCAGCGCCCACAGACGTCCATGCTCGTTTTGAAGGCCTGGTGATCACTACCCCATACAACTGCCTCCTACTACTGGCCAAGAAAAATGCATCAGATAGAGGTGTTATGTATGTAACATACCACAAAATGCCCACAAACACGCAGAGAACACTCCGTTTGTATGTGTGAGGAGTGTAATTGCACCCTCTGCATATACCCATGTTTCAAAGAGTTCCACAAGCTGCAGCAGTTCTAGGAACGTGCGTTAGTGACTGTACATATGTATAAATTTATGGAACAATAGTAATAACATTGTTTTGGTATATGTTTGTTTGTGAAACAAAGTGTTACACCAAACTCAAACGTGATAAATTTTGTTCTGTTAATGTGTGTAGTAAAAAATGATTGTAATTTGAACAATGCACCTTACATTGGTCCTCACAGGCCACAAAAAAGTTACCTGAAAAGAAAATAAGTGAAAAAATGCAAGAAACTTGAAATAGAGTTAAATAAAAGAAATATCCGGGTGGGCAGTCGCCGCGTTGCCATAACGCACGTCGATTTCTGCAAACTTAGCGGCTCTATATTCTCGGTAAGGATGACGGAATTGGCAAAAATTTTTTTTTAGGCTTAAAACACTAGTATAATATTCCAAAACAATTTCATAAGAAAACATAAATTTTTTTTTTTTTTTTCCGAATATTTTGGCGACATAGAATGACAGTTTCAGTAGAGGGCCCTGAAACAGTCAAAGGGATAAAGAGGTTGGTGCAATGTGGGACTAGGTGCAAGCTTTTTGTAGAGAAACACCACCCTGACCAGAGCTTGAAACAAGCCATATCTTCAACATATTCATGACAAAACCCTGTCCCAACCTTCAAGGAAATCTAAAAAGAGGACACCAAAACAGACTTCCTATGACAGATTGTTTGCGACAGGGGTCCTGTGACTAAAGCTAGGTCCTAGTGGCATTAAAAGACAGAGAAGGGAAGTAACGCCAGAGAAGGCTTTGCTGACCTAAAGTCATTTATGGAGTGGGGATTTCCCTTCCAAACACTAACTCCTCCCTTTTTCCTCCTCCCTTTCTTCCGAACCCCCATTAGTTTTTCAATAAAGGTATGTATATTATTAATTGTTAAAAATTTTTTTTTTTTTTTTGTGAAATTTTTTGTCTGGAACGGTTTAAATTTGTATTTCCATTATTCTTAGGGAAATATTATTTGGGTTTTTCAGCCACTTCAGTCTTAGGCCGAATTCGGGAAATGGATTAGGGCCGATAACTGGGGGGTCCCTGTATGTCAATAGTAAAGTATCTTAATAAAACAGCTTTCTTTGTTACCAATTACTTTAGGAGTTCTTATTAAACCCAAACCCCCCAAATTTAAAATTGTGTTTACTGAAACTAAAAATATCAATGGGGAAACCCCTCTAGGAGGTTAAACCTTAGACTTGCAAAAGGCCTTTGATACTTCAACTAAAATATGTTATGTAAAAAACTTCAAGTTTTGGCATAGGTTCCAAGACTGGGTTTTAATTTTACCTTTAAAAAATAGGAAACCAAATTGTCAAAATCAACAAAACAGAATAAAAAACCCCCGCCGTAGCATGTGGAGTTTTCCCAAAGGTAGTATTTTGGGGGTCTCAATTTTTTTTTTGTGTTTTGAAATGATATGCCCATCAGGTCAAGTGGCCCAAACTCCTACTGTATGCAGACGGGGCGGGGCTCTGTTAGTGTCAGGGGAAAACCCCCAAATTAGCAACCAAGATATCTAATGGAGTCCCGCAGCAAATGGTTTGTGACAAAAAAACTATCGTTCACCATGGGGGAAAAAGGAAGCCATTCTCTTTGGGACGAAACAAACTGGAAGGGTAAATAAATTTTTAAAGTCCAGTGTAATGGGGAAACCCCTCACCCCAGTTTTTTTCAGAAAATACCTGGGGTCCCCCTTTTCCCATTTATGTCAGGAGAACTGATAGGGGGGATTGTAGTAAGAAACGAATGCCGACTTAAGTTCCTCTACAGCAAGGGACAATGTCTACCCACTGGGTTGCAAGCCCTAGGTTTTTCCTCAAACAATGTCATATGGGGTATGCTTGCTCTTTATGGTACTCGCCTTTACAAAAAAAAAAATGAAAGTAAACTGTAAGTCCCCAGAACAACACGTTTAAAATTTTATCCTGGACCTGGGGGCCCAAGAAACAGTAGGCCAGGATGAATTTACAACAATTTGGGTATGCTGAATTTGAAGACAGAGTAAAACAAAATGAGGTTAAATCAAAGTTTATAAAAATTTTTTCAATGTCCAGAATAGTTGTGCTAATTTTTTCAAGGCTGGAACGAAGCAATCATAATACTGGGGGAGGGGGCACAACTTGTAGTACCACAGTCCTGGCCAGCTTCAAACACCTTTTATTGTACAGAATAAAGGATTGGAACAGATTCCCGCACAGGTCAAAGTCATTCAAGCATGAGCCCTTCAAGAAGAAGCCAAAAGGTACCCAATGAAAGTAGCAACAGAAAGGGGGGAATGATTGTTTTTATTTTTTTTAAAAACAAACATGTAGAATAAATAACTTATTTACCTTATTCCTAGTATCAAAGGGCCCCAAATTTACGGCATTTCGCCTATGGCGTTCCACTAATACGGCGATGTCAAATTATGTCCAAAATTTGCTATACAGCAAGCAGTCTTTCAAATACGGCCCCCCCACTCCACCCGGTTTGTTTACATTCTTTTGTGCCCACATCTTTATGTCGGGAAAACTTTCCAAATTTCAAGTGGTTTTAAAGTTTATTGCATATTTTATATGTACTCTGAAAATTTTATGTTTATGTTACCTGTACCTAAAATATACTTACACACTGTGTGGTGTGCAGGTACACATTTAAATCGCTAAGAGTCTCTCTACTCATGACGCCAATACTACGTGTTAATAATCACTTTGGGCACAATTAAATGTCTTATTTTTCATTAACCCTTTCAGGGTCCGCCCCGTAGTTTCTACGGCTTTACGGTGAGTGTCCAAACGTAGATCTACGCCATGAGCTCAGCTCACTTGATAAACTGTGAGTGGTACATTTGGGCCTGGGATATTGAGGAATACATCTATGTGGATGTGTGCACCACATAAAACGACCCTGCAGCACACTGTGTATAATGAGAGAAAAAAACTAAAATTTCATGATTTTTCGATTAAAACAGCAACTTTGCAGTTTTTTTTTCGTATGTTTTATAGTTGTATTTGCGATTTTTGGTCTCATTTGATAGAATGGAAGACTATTACAGAAATAGAGATGATTTTGATTGGTTTTAGCACTGGAAATGGCTTGAAACTGAGCTCAAAGTAGCGGAAATGTTAAATTTTTGCCGATATTCAAGAGTAAACAAACGACCTCACACATCTAATACACGTAGCTGGTGGGGTCTAATATACATTCACAAATATGGTGATGATATTTATAAAATTATTACAGTATTGCATAACAGTAAATCTTCTTTTTTTTTGGTGTGAAAAAAAAAATTCATTTGTGAATAAAAAACAAATGGAATTTATTTGTAAAGCCTCAAAAACATAACAAACGAACAAGAGGAAATGTTAGTTTAGTCCCCAGGAATGCCTACATTGTTTATTCTGGCCCCTTTTTTTGAAATGAATATTTGAACTTTGTGTTAAATTTGGCCAAATTGACAATTTCCGATCACTTTATTTTGTAGTTGAAACATTTTGACTTGGCAATTTCTTGTGCTCAATCGATAGAATAGAAGAAATTTACTGTGAAATAGCTAAGAATTTGGTTGATTGGAATAATGTAATTGGCCCTTAAAAGGGAGTCAAAGTCGGCAAAATCGCCGTTCGTAAATATCGCTGACATCAAATTCGCGAGAGCATAATTTCGCCCAATTTTCCACCAAATTTCGTTCTTTTTGTTTTATTACCTTCACAAAAAGATTCTCTACGATTTATAAGAAAAAATAACAAATTTTTTTTTTAAAAATTTCTTGGACACTGGTGCGTGACTCCGATTTGGGCCTTGGACCCTGAAAGGGTTAATATTGACATTTTCATTAATCCATCTATGATATTTTCCTCAAAATTATATAAAAACACGTTACATAGCATATAAACATGATACATAAACTCACGGAATAAAAATTGTCATAAATATGAGTTTTGTTTACAAACGGCTATGTGGGTTTAGTGTGGGAAAGAATTCGTTTTCTCTAGTCAAACACCGGGGGATAACTGTAGAAAAATATTTCTTTCTTTACCCCTTCACTCTGTATATAGCAAATCAGACCCTTATGGGTTTAGTACTTTTTTATTATGATAATAATAATAATAATATCATCATTCACTCTGAAAACGGTGTGTTGCATGAGAATGGGAGTGTTGCTGTTTGTTTATTCTGTACTAACTTGTACAATTGTACACAATGTAAGGTATTTGTATTGTGAGGTAATTATTATTATAATAAAAATATTGTGAGGAAAAAAGTTTTACAAAATCTTACAAACATACATGAATGAACTAAAAGTAGACATATTAGGTACGCATTTATTTTGCCTGAACAAGTGATCGCCACACCTTTTTCAGTTTGTTTTTTTTACATTGTCTGAATTCTGTATCCCCTTCTCTCTCGTTTACTCTTTCGTTAACTAGTTGGCTCTCATTGACAATGGCATCTAAGCTTAGCTGTGATGAAAAGTGGAGTCGTAAGCCTCTTGCTTTAAGTGCCAAATTAGGGATGATGGTGTGCCATTCTGTTTTTTATTCAATTAAACACCCTGCCCTCACCTCTCCCCAATTAATATTAATTTTTTAAAAGGTAAGTAATAAGTGTACTCTGCGTGTATCTTCCCTATTATTGTGTTTTTAATGCCTGTTTCTATTGCAAAACTTTTTTATTAGTTAGTGTAAATCGTTGTCTGGCATTCATTGCATATTTTACATGTGCTCTGATAATAATTACTTGTGGACCTGTGTGGTAGCCGGGGGAGGGACATTACATTTCATTTTCTTTGGTCAGGTACCAGAGAAAACATGTGTGAATCTGTTTGGCCCAGCCTTCCCCACTCCGCTTTTGTTTAAAATTTTAGGCATGAATTATTTGTTACTTCTCCTTCGTTTATGATGGCATCTAAAGGTAATTGTTAGGATGTTTTAAATTCAGGGAACAAGGTATGTCGATGCTAATAATATGGCTCTTGGCACAGTGTAGGTAGCCGGTAGGTGTAGCCCAGGTGGGCTACACCTACTGGCTACCTACACTGACTTCCTAAAATAAATACTACTCACCTCCTTCCTACATTAAGATTACACATTTTTTAAAGGTAATTATGAGTGTTCTGTATGTGTATTTTAACTCTGGGCTGTTTTAAAATTATCGTTTATTGAGTATAGACAGGGAGCCAGGGTACCTACACCTGACTTCTAAAAATAAGTACTACTCACCTCTCTCCCTACATAAGATTATAAATACTTTAAGATAAGTAATGAATGTACTGTGTATGTATTTTACTTTTTATGTTTTTAATGCCTAATTCTTACTAACTTAATATAATTTAGTGTAAACTTGTTGTCTGGCATTTACATGTATATGCATTTATAAATGGAAAAAATGGCGTTCTGATTTCCGGCGATGTCTGCCTTCCAGCAATAGCCTGGAACCTAACCCGCCATATAAGTGGGGGCCCCTACTGTATATCCTTTATAGTATAATAATGAGATTTTCTCTACATTGTATAATAATAAGGTATTAAAAGGACCCCAATGGAAATAAGTCACTCTGACTTTTTTGGGGTTATCCTAGGTTCTCTACACATATGCTGCTATGTATGATTATCTATGTAACTGTATTTGTGTATACCTGAATAAACTTACTTACTAGCAGTTGTAAATGGTTGGTAGTAGTAATAGTAACAGTAGTAGTAGTAGTATTAACAGTAGCAGTAGTGGTGGTGGTAGTAGTAGTGGTAGTAGTAACAGTAGTAGTGGTGGTGGTGTGTAGTTAAAATTTAAAGGTAGTTGGGTAAAAAAAAGTAGTAATGGGGTGGTAGTAGTTAGATGTGTTGTAGTGGTAGTACAGGTCCGCCCTCACAAATCCAGCAATCGTTATTCGGCTCCTTCAGTTATTCGGGACTAATTTTGGCTAGTAATTTCAAAATTTTCCCGGGGTTTTTTCACCAAACCTGTGGTACTGTTTGGTGGCGTACTTGCTGCATAAGTCATTCCAATTTTTTTTTCCCATTTATTGTTTTAACTGCTTACTTTTGCCCTAGCCATGGTTCCCAAAGAATAAAAAAAAAATGCTTCTCATTGTAAAGCACTTCACAGTACATTTTCCCTTAAAATAAAATGGTTTGAAGCCCCTGTCGGGGTTTTTCATGAAATCAGTTCATGAGCAGGAGAATATGCTTTATTACACTAATATTTTAATACTCAGCTTATTTGTCTTCACAATTGATCTAAAATTAAATACGGGAGAGGCGGCGGCAGCGGCGGGGGCGCAACGGTATCCACCAGCTCTTCTTTTTCAAAAAAAAATCGCTCATCAAAATTGTGATGGCCCCAAGTGAAAGTTCAACTAAATGAACCCCGTAGACCACAACTGACCCCAAGAATATAAGAATGTAACCAAATCTTTCAAAATTAGAAGATCTAAGGAAGACGCCCCCGCTAACCCAAAAACTGCCTCCGCCCAGACACCCTTAACCCAAGCTCCCAGAAATAAGCCTTCTCCTCCATTGCTCACAGTATCTATTCAGTGATATTGAAAGGATATCGCAGAAGAAACAACAAACCCGTAATAAAAAAATAAAGAAGGGGCCCTAGAACTCAAATTGTCTACCCACAGGACGCCGGGTTCATCAACCCCCCTACCACGCCACCCCGGGAACAACAACAACAAAACAAAACATGGTGACTCCCCCCCCAACTCCACTCCTTCAAGGATTATCCATGTAACCGGTAGTTTTTTTGACAATATCAAGGGGCTAATCGTTGCTCTAGAAAAGAAATCAAAAATTCAAAGCAAAAACCCCGAGCGTGAGAATCCCGAAACCAACCCCGAGAAAAAGATCCAAAACCTTTAAGAGAAGATTAATCGGGGGGTGTTACACAGAAAAACTCAAAAA
>NC_069407.1:374193-399193 GCF_026875155.1 Cherax quadricarinatus | reverse complement strand
TATCACCAATCATTGCAACACTCTTAACAAATCCATGAATCCTCCACCTTCCCTACAGTATTTCAAAATAGCAAGGGTACCCGATCCACAAAGGAGGAAGACCAAACAGAGTTGAATAACTATAAGGCCAATATCCACTTACACCTCTCTCAAAATCTTCGGAAAATTAATTCATAAACGAATCTACTCCTACCTTATCTCCCAAAACATACTCAAACCCCTGCCAATTTGGATTCAGGCCTAATAAAAAATACTATGATGCTATTATACACTTGCTAGAACATATATACACTGCAATAGAGAAAAAGAAGTCCCACTGGGATCTTCAGTGATTTACGTAAAGCTTTTGATACGTTGACCAATGACTTGCTCCACGTAAATGTCAACACTTATGGTATAAAGAGGCACTCCCTCAACTACCTCAAGTCATACCCTCAGCAACAGAAGCCAATATGTGTATGCAAATGGGGCAAACTCTTCTTGCACACCAATTAAGTTGGTGTCCCACAGGGAAGTGTCCTTGGCCCTCTTCCTTTCTCCTATACTTAAATGACTACCAATTGCTTCGCAATTACTCAAACCCACACTATTTGCAGATGCCACTACATACGTCTTCTCCCACCCGAGCCCAGTCACGCTAGCAGTACTGTAAATACCAAATTACAGAAAATATCTACCTTGACGAAGACTAACAAAACTTACACTAAACTTGACAAAACCTACTTCATCAGTTGATAACAGAGTACAGATGTCCCCTCGTAACATAATGATAAACGGAATCACCTATCACAAAGTAACAGGAGGGAAAAATTCTTCGGATCCATTTGATAATAGACTCAATTCATACACATATACAACTAATTTCTAAGAAAATTTCCAAGACTGTAGGCATATATCGAAGATACGGTACTATGCTCACAGTAAGCCCTCCTGGGCCCTATATCACTCTTCTTATTTACCCCTATCTCACCTATGGATTTGTGCATGGGGCTAAACAAAATGTAACCACTCTCAGACCATAATTACCCAACCAAAAGGCTTCAGTTAGAATGATAACAAATTCTCACTACAGGCAGCACACTCACCAATATTCAATTTACACTAAACCTACTCACCATACAAAACACCATCACTTATTTACTGCCACCTATTACATACATAGAACACTTAACTCTGATATTAAACCCTCCCCTCAACATCTTGCAACCTCAACAAAACACATGACCATAAAACAAAGGCACAGTCACTCTTTGGTTGTTTCGTGTCCATCTCACACTATGCAAAAACTCAAGTGACATAAAAGCCCTAAAATCTGGAATTCCATTACCTGTAAAATTATAAAGAAACACTTACTGTTTATAAATTCAAGTGTCTTTCTCAAAGATCACTTACTCACCAAAACCAAATAAATACTGAATAACTGAAACCTTATAAATTGTATATCTTAAATGTTTCTCACAATTATGTCACATAATGTTAAACCTAAAAACCCAATATACTTATTATTTTTTAAATACATACCTAACGAATACTCCATTTACTGAATATAAGATAAACAATGCATGCACCATGTGACCTTGTCTTTGTAATACCTCACTTGTGCTTTATAGTAATCTGTTTCATTAATGTTTATCAGCTGATTCATCATTGGGCTTAGTTATCTTAAGTTAATTTAAGCCATCCGTAATTGCTATGCATTAGTATAGTGGATTTGGCATGCTGCTCTTTATCTGTAATTTTTTTGTACCTCTCGTATGTGTGCTCAAATTGTTAATAAATAAATAAATAAATAAATAAATAATATGACATAAGAAAACAATATAAATAACATAAGACATGTTAATACTCCAGAATGAATAATATTTGCATAACACCAAGCATTTCGACCGAGTTATGAAGTGGATATGGTAAACAATACCATTATCCTATCCTTGTCTTGGGGATTATATTTAGAGAAAATGGAGTATAGCACAGGCTAACTATGATATACTCTCGTTACATCCACCATAAACACTGAATTAAAAAGTTATTTTCTCTCTATAGATTATCACACATAGCAGATATGTGTAGAGGAACCTAGGATAACCCCAAAAAAGTCAACGTGGCTTATTTTTAGTACACTGGCTGGGTTAGTCATATATGATTTTTGGTAAATATTCGATTCCCAGCCAAGTAGTGGAAACATAGGGTGTTTTCTTTACACCTGCCTGTCTATCGTTACCCATCAGAAATGGGTACCTGGGTGTTAGTCGACTAGTGTGGGTGTTATCCTGGGACACTGACCTAATTTTCTTGAAATACTCCAGCATAACAAGTACCTTTCTATAACAGTAGTATGTCACTGATGTCAGCTAGCCTGTTACCTTGTACATGTACGGGTAGTAAATAAAATATTATTATTATTATTGTTATTATTATTATTATTATTTATTATTATTATTATTAATATTTATTTTTATTATTTTCTCAGTTTTTTGTTGGGTTTCTTTTTAAAACTTGGGCAATGTATGAGGGAAAAGATACTTTTCCGTACACCAAAATGAAGAAATCAGACCAAAAATAGCGGGTTCACTTTCACCCATTAGCGGGTTTTGGGGTATTTTTTTTTGTATGGTTGTTATGGTTATTTTCTCTTTTTTCGGTCTCTTTTGATAGAATAAAAAGATATTTACAGAAAAATATGATTTGATTGCTTTATGATGAAAAGTCCCCTTTGAAAATTGCGCTCACAGTAGCAAAAAAGTTTATTCTTTAGCAAAGTCAAGGTAAAAATACCTGTCGCCTGCCTTCTAAATTCCAATACGGAGTAAAGAATGGTTTGACGTTTTTTATACAATTTTTACAATACAGTGGACCCCCGCATAACGATGGCATCACAAGCGATTTTCCGCAAACGTTTATTTTATCGCAAAATTTTTGCCGCGCTCGTTTAAAAAACCCCGTTATTTTTTCGTCGGACGGCCCCAAATGTCCCTCAGCCACCCTCAATGTCCCGGCCCGTCCCATTGTTTACACCCAGCGTCCGGGGAAACCCAAGATACTCGGAATTTTTGTTTTTTTACAGTGTTTTCGGTGCTGTTTTGGAAAAAAAGTGACCATGGGCCCCAAAAAAGTTTGTGCCCAACCCCGTGGTAAAAAGGGTGAGAATTAGTATGGAAATTAAAAAGATTTTGAAGGGTTTGGGGCTACCCTGGAAGCCTATGCCCGTTGTGGGAACCATTTTGCCACTTCAAAGATTAAAGGAAATTTTGTGCACAGTGGGTTTAAATGCAAACTTTATGATGAAAAACACCTGACACAGCTGTTGCAAGCCGTGTGGTGATATTTCTGACAAAAGTTGTGGCCCCTTTTGACAAATGTAAAGGAAGGGAGGTACAGAGCTCTATGGACGATTTGTTGTGCGACAGAGGTCCGTGACTTCAAGCTGGTCCTGTGGCATTAAAAAAGAAAGGGGAAATAAACCCCCGGGAAAAAGGGCTTGCTACCCCAAATCGTAATGGAAGGGGGTTCCCCTTCTAAACAGTAAGAAAATAATGTCTCCCTCCTCCCCTCCCATCAATCTCACCAGATCTTCAAAAAAAAGTAAGTGTCATTTAAAAGTGCATGCCTTTTTTTAGTTTGTGTGTATTAAAAATTTAAATTTTTATGTGGTAAAAAAAAATTTTTTCATACTTTTTGGGGGGGCTTGAGGGATTAATTTTATTTCCATTATTTTTAGGGGAAAATTCATTCGCATAACGATTATTTGCAAACGATGACCCTCTTGCACGGTTTAAATCGTTAACCCGGGGGCCCCTGTAATGCGTAGTTGCTAACAGTAAATCTTCTATTTTTTGTGATAAAAATTTAAAATGGTAAGCAAGGGAGTAATATAAGGGGGGCCCTGTGCCGGGGACTAATGAACAGGAAAATGTTATTTTGTGCCAGGAAGTCGCATTTTTATTCTGGACCCTATTTAAAAATTGGCATCTGTTAAAATTTGGCCAATTGCCAATTTCTGCCCCACTTTTTTGGGTAGTTGAAAAAAGTGAATGGGCGTTTCTTGTACTCAGTTGACAGATAGAAGTAAAGCTTATTAGGTATCACAAATACGTTAATGATTATCATACATAGCAGTGTATGTATAGAGAACCTAGGATAACCCAGAAAACCCCAGACAAAGTGACTTATTTCCGCCCGGCTTGGGTTGCCTTATTTTTTTTGGTAAATTTTTTTTTTTTCTCGGTTGTTTGTTGGGCTTCTCATTGAAACTTGGGCAATGTATGATGGAAAGATGTTTCTTAACGTACAACAAAAATAAAAAAGGGACGAAAATAAGGGGTTCACTCCACCCATTACCCGCCTTTTTGCGTTATTTCGTAGGTTTTTATGGTTGTATTCTCTTTTTTTGGACTCATTTGATAGAAGGGGAAGTATTTACAGAAATAGAATGATTTGATTGTTTTCATGATGAAAAGTACCTAGAAATTAGCTAAGAGCGGAAATTTTTCCGATTTTTGCCGATGTTCAATGAATGTGTAAGTAAATTTGGTTTTTTTTTTAAAGTGTATTCAAACCCAAACCACTCCAAAATTCGGAAATCAGAAACCCGGACATAAGGCCCCCAATGATGCCGGATTTTGAGGAGGACCTGTAGTGTAACTAGTAGGGGTAGCAGGTTTTTAGTAACAGTGTAGTGGTAGCAGTAGTAGTAAGTTAATAATGGTCATAGCATTAGTAACATAGTAGTAGTAGTTTTGTATAGTGCGTAGTGGTGGTGGTAGTAGTGTAACAGTAGTAGGGGAGGCAAAATAGTGGTGGTGGTGGTGGGGGTAGTGTGTTTTAGTAACAGTGAGTGGTAGAGTAGTGTAGAACAGTAGTATGGGGGCATAGTAACAGTGTGGGGTGGGGTTTGTGTGTAGTGAAAAAGTAGTAGTGGTATTTAGTACAGTGCACAGAAGAGCATTGCTAGTAGGTTGGTGTAAGTAGAGGCCAATTTCGCTTTTCGTTCTGAAAAAAATAAATATAAATGTAAAAAGAAGAAAAGTTTTTATTTCTCCTTTATTGGGTTACATTGCTTCATTTGGTTTGGGTGAGTTGATGATATTAACCGAATAAAGTAAAAAATATTTCTATATGTTTTTGGGTTAATTAAATGTAATTTTTTTCCATAATGTTCTTAAATATTGCGTTTGGGATTGTAAATTTTAGAAACAAAAAATAAATATGTAGGGATTATGTGTATAATGGCTGAGTATAATAGTTTTTTTTTTAGAGATGCAAAGAAGCGTTTATAAAAAGAGAGAAGAGGCGCATCTTTTGGAAGGGGTCCACCGAGCAGATGAAGTATCACATTACAAAAGGTTTACAAAAAGGTTTTTCTAGAGAAAAGACGTATGTGAAAAAAAATTTATTTTATATTAAAAGGAAGAATGAAAAAGACAATGGGGCTCACCCAAGAATTTAAGAACCAAGAAAAAAAGTCGTGTAATGAAAAAAAAAAGGCTTCACCCTTTAACAAAAACATAGATACTATTCATATAAACAAAAACAGACTTTCAAAAAAAGACAAAGTTTCCATTGTTTTTTGGTTGTTAAAAAATAGACAGGATGTGTAAGCGAGTGTGGTCAGAATATGAAGAAGCACTTCCCGAAAAAACCCGTGAGGCAGTGTCTGAGGTATGATTTAAGAAGTTTTCAAACAGTCTGCTGATAGAAAAAGAGTTTAAAAGATCGCCGTGTTTCCTTTAGCCCCGTGATGTAAATTCGAAACAAAAGGTTATCATAAAAAAACACCCAAAAAATAAAAATGATGAAATGTATGAAAAAATGGAGAATACGACTCCCTCTAACATAAGTAAAATTTAAAAGTACCTATAAAAAATAGAACAGCCAACGATATATTTCGACACATAAAAAAAAGCCTTTAGGGTTTTCATAGAACAAAAAATAAATAAGCACTTCAAAAAAGAACACCAACAGATTATTTTGGGCAAAATTGGCCATGAATCCCTTTTCCCTTTTTATAGCAAAACCCTGAACAGTCAAGTTGTTGGAGGGAAAAAAGTTTTTTTAGTTAGATAAAGATGCTTTGTCACAAGCCCCCAAAGGGCTAAAAATTTTTGTGACAGTGATGAAATGACTGTAAAAAAGTAAAAAACATGCAATAGAAAAAACCAACATTTAAGTAAAAAGAAAAAAAAAAGCAAAAATTTTTTCTTTACCCGCAGTGTGAGCAAAAGTGTGAGGGAGAGAGAGAACAAAAGTCAAAAGAAAAATGATGTGCAAATCTCAGGTGATGAAATTAAATGTAGAGGAGGTGTTAATTTTGGTAACAGGGCATTTTCTGAGTCATAGTTTGAAAACTCCTTAGATGACAACACTTCACAGGTCACTGACTCTTTTATTAACACAAAAATACACATTTAAATCCATGAAACTGGGGAAGCTTAAAAAACTGAAGTACATAATCCAGCAGTTTCACCAAGAAATAAGATTTTAAAATTATGTGAATCAGAAGATGATTTTGAAGAGGAGCCAAAAACATAACCAACAGAAAATCAACAAAGAAAAAGGACTAAAATACTAAAGTGCCATAACAGAGAAAATAAAAGCAAGAATATTGTTCCACAGGCTACAGGATGTCAGCATATTCAAAAGGGATTTCCTAATAGATCAGAGGAAAAGCTTACTAATTGTTCTTTGCAGGATCTCCAATACCTCTCAACAGGTTTTCAGTCTTCTTCACATAAAGGAAAATGGCTCACATACAATAAAGAGAGTACCCAAAAACTAATTCATTTTAATCATAACTGGGTAAAAGTTTCCCTATTGAGCACAGATTTGAATGATAGTAAAATAATTATTGCTGGTAAAAAATAAAAAGAGGAAATATTAGAGAGAAGCAGTAAAAATACATCAAAAAGGGGTTTTCATTTTAAGGGAAGATGAGAAGAGAATGCCCATAATAGAAAAGCCTGCTGACATATGTATGGAAACCTATGTTGAAAAAGCCCCCTCTCCAATATCATATGTATCTGACATAGATATTCCCAGAATCTTAGTTCAGAAAATCATTTGTTACTTTAACAAAAAGGCACCAGTGGTTTTATTGATAAGAATAAATCTGACTCCAAAAAAGTGAAGCCTCAGGCATTACAAACCAGTGGAAAAGTAAGAAAGAAGAGTAGATTGCAACTGTATGTGAGGTAGAAAGTGAAGAACCTAAAGTGACTGTTTCTCAAACTTCTGCAAGTCATTTATGTAATACATTTAGACAACCTTGCCAAATAAAATATAGTTTTACCATCACTGAAACATAAGCAGCAGAAACATGTTGAAGGACTTCACCTAGTTCAAATAAATATGATGTTCTCACCCCATCCTGGAGAAAACACTTGCTGCATTAAAAACAATAAATTGACCCTTTTTCCAGTAGTGATTGTAATATATTTAAAAATAAGAAAAAGAAAAAGAGAGGCAATGAAATAAATAATAAAATCAACTAGAATTACTAAAACAAAGGTAATATGAACAAAATTGTGAATGGAGATGGGGCCTCAAAAACTGTGAAAATTTAGAAGTACATGGGGAAAACCTGTGTGGGTTTAAAACCTTATGCAAAAAAGGGCACATACTTTTACATCAAGTGTTCCTGAAACTGAAGTTCTTTCAAACCAGAACGTAACAAAAAAATAAAACTGGTGAAACCCCAAGGCAAATATAAATGAGTTTGCAGAGGAGCCACATACTTCATCAAACACTAGGAAAATAATAAAGAAAAAGAAGGATATATTGAAAGAGTCACATCAAATAGAAAGTAAAGAATGTGAAGATATTGTGTTTCCACAGTCATTAATATCTACACATGATTAAAGTGATGATGAAATCAGATGGAGAACTTACTAATATGTCTTCACAGTGTCTTGGCTCACACCTCCAAACAAAGTTCAGCATTGTCATACTAATAGTTATTTACTAAAGGAAGCTCCATTGTTGTTGACACAGGTATAAACCTAAAACGGATGAAGGAAATGGTCTTAATAGTTTAGATAAGGTGTTGTCAGTATATCCTGTAGGGACTCTTGATTTGACTGAAAATGATGAATTGGCCAAAATGGTTAATGATGGCCTGAAACAAACTCGTGAAATATGTGATGAAATTAGTAATGTTAAAAAAAATCTGTTGGAGACAGTTTTGTAGCCAGTGTTTTAAAAAATGATTATTTAATTCCAGACTCTAATGTTAAAGGAAATGCAGAAGCAAGTATGGAAAGGTCTGATGATGAAGTTGTTATAGAAAATGTTCCTTCTCCTATATCCAGTTGTCCCAATATTGAGATTCTTTAAGTTGGGGAACCATTAACTCTTTTTCTCTGTTGACATGAATAGTAATGAAGATGATGTTAATATAGAAAATAATGCAAACATGAACAAGAGATCAGACATCTTAGCAAGCAGTCAGAAAGACAGACTGAGGGTTTTATAGACAAAGATAAAGGTGGGTGTTGTGAAGTATATAGAAAGAGTTCCCAGGAGCAAAGTTTCTCAAGACAGACACACAAATAACAAAACATTGACTCTAGCCAGTAGTGATAGTAATATATTTAAAAATAATAAGGAAAAGAGAGGCAATCAAATAAATAATACATCAACTAGAATTGCTAAAACAAAAGATAATATGAACAAAACTGTGAATGAAAATGGAACCTCTAAAACTGTGAAAAATGTAGAAGTACATGGGAAAACCTGTGTGGTTAAACCTTATGCAAAAGAGGCACATACTTTTACATCAAGTGTTCCTGACACTGAAGTTTTTTCGAACCAGAACGTAACAAGAAATAAAGCTGGTGAAGTACACAAAGCAAATATAAATGAGTTTGCAGAGGAGCCACATACTTCATCAAACACTAGGAAAATAATAAAGAAAAAGAAGGATATATTGAAAGAGTCACATCAAATAGAAAGTAAAGAATGTGAAGATATTGTGTTTCCACAGTCATTAATATCTACACATGATAAAGTGATGATGAAATCAGATGGAGAACTTACTAATATGTCTTCACAGTGTCTTGGCTTCACACCTCCAAACAAAGTTCAGCATTGTCATACTAATAGTTATTTACTAAAGGGAAGCTCCATTGTTGTTGACACCAGTGATAAACCTAAAAGGGATGAAGGAAATGGTCTTACTAGTTTAGATAAGGAGTTTGTCAGATATCCTGTAGGGACTCTTGATTTGACTGAAAATGATGAATTGGCCAAATGGTTAATGATGGCCTGAAACAAAACTCACGAAATATGTGATGAAATTAGTAATGTTAAAAAGTCTGTTGGAGACAGTTTTGTAGCCAGTGTTTTAAAAAAATGATATTTAATTCCAGACTCTAATGTTAAAGGAAATGCAGAAGCAAGTATGGAAAGGTCTGATGATGAAGTTGTTATAGAAAATGTTCCTTCTCCTATATCCAGTTGTCCCAATATTGAGATTCCTTTAAGTTGGAAATCCATTAATTCCTTTTTCTCTGTTGACATGAACAGTAATGAAGATGATGTTAATATAGAAAATAATGCAAACATGAACATGAGATCAGACATCTTAGCAAGCCAGTCAGGAAGACAGACTGAGGGTTTTATTGACAAAGATGAAGGTGGGTGTTGTGAAGTATATAGAAAGAGTTCCCAGGAGCAAAGCTTTCAAGACAGACACACAAATAACAAAACATGTGTCAGTGAAAACAGTTTTGAAACATTCCTAAATAAAGGATGTGAAGATTGGTCAAGTATAAGCAATATTTCACAGTGCAAAGTAGCTGCTGCTTGTCACAAGCAGACCCAAGCCCATATGCATAATGTAGATGGGTGGGTGTGTAGGCAGTTTTCAGGTACCACTAGATTTATTTGCCTCAGTCGTAGTGCTGACAGGTTGAATGTAGAAACTGGTTCTTTATTTACAGACATATATATGGTTATAAAGAATGAAAATGGTAGTACTATTAGTGAAAAATTTACACTGAATGTGCCATTTGTAGATTCAGATGTTGATGATTAATTTGCAATATTTTTCTGCTAGATGAATTATTACAGTATTACCATCCCATCTCCCCTCTCTTCTCTCATACTCCACTGCCATCCCATCTTCCCCTCTCTTCTCTCAAACACCACTACCATCCCATCTCCCCTCTCTTCTCTCATACTCCACTGCCATCCCATCTTCCCCTCTCTTCTCTCATACTCCACTGCCATCCCATCTTCCCTCTCTTCTCTCATACTCCACTGCCATCCCATCTTCCCTCTCTTCTCTCATACTCCACTGCCATCCCATCTTCCCCCCTCTTCTCTCATACTCCACTGCCATCACATCTTCCCTCTCTTCTCTCATACTCCACTGCCATCCCCTCTTCCCTCTCTTCTCTCATACTCCACTGCCATCCCATCTTCCCTCTCTTCTCTCATACTCCACTGCCATCCCATCTTCCCCTCTCTTCTCTCATACTCCACTGCCATCCCATCTTCCCCTCTCTTCTCTCATACTCCACTGCCATCCCATCTTCCCCTCTCTTCTCTCATACTCCACTTTCCATCCCATCTTCCCTCTCTTCTCTCATACTCCACTGCCATCCCATCTTCCCCCTCTTCTCTCATACTCCACTGCCATCCCATCTTCCCTCTCTTCTCTCATACTCACTGCCATCCCATCTTCCCTCTCTTCTCTCATACTCCACTGCCATCCCATCTCCCCTCTCTTCTCTCATACTCCACTGCCATCCCATCTTCCCTCTCTTCTCTCATACTCCACTGCCATCCCATCTTCCCCTCTCTTCTCTCATACTCCACTGCCATCCCATCTTCCCTCTCTTCTCTCATACTCCACTGCCATCCCATCTCCCCTCTCTTCTCTCATACTCCACTACCATCCCATCTTCCCTCTCTTCTCTCATACACCACTGCCATCCCATCTCCCCCTCCCTTCTCTCAAACACCACTACCATCCCATCTCCCCCTCCCTTCTCTCAAACACCACTACCATCCCATCTCCCCTCCCTTCTCTCATGTTCATCTACCATTCCATCTTCCCCCCCCTTCTCTCAAACACCACTACCATCCCATCTCCCCTCCCTTCTCTCATGTTCATCTACCATTCCATCTCCCCCTCCCTTCTCTCAAACACCACTACCATTCCATCTCCCCCTCCCTTTTTCATGTTCATCTTTCCATCCCATCTTCCCCTCCCTTCTCTCAAACACCACTACCATCCCATCTCCCCCTCCCTTCTCTCAAACACCACTACCATCCCATCTCCCCTCTCTTCTCTCATACTCCACTGCCATCCCATCTTCCTCTCCCTTCTCTCAAAAAACCACTACCATCCCATCTCCCCTCCCTTCTCTCATGTTCATCTACCATTCCATCTTCCTCTCCCTTCTCTCAAACACCACTACCATCCCATATCCCCTCTCTTCTCTCATACTCCACTACCATCCCATCTCCCCCTCCCTTCTCTCATGTTCATCTACCATTCCATCTTCCCCTCCCTTCTCTCATACTCCACTACCATCCCATCTTACCCTCCCTTCTCTCATGTTCATCTACCATCCCATCTCCCCCTCCCTTCTTTCATGTTCATCTACCATTCCATCTCCCCCTCCCTTCTTTCATACACCACTAACAGCCCATCTTCCCCTCCCTTCTCTCATGTTCATCTACCATCCCATCTCCCCCTCCCTTCTCTCATGTTCATCTACCATCCCATCTCCCCCTCCCTTCTCTCATGTTCATCTATCATCCCATCTTCCCCTCCCTTCTCTCATGTTCATCTACCATCCCATATTCCCCTCCCTTCTCTCGTGTTCATCTACCATCCTATCTTCCCCTCCCTTCTTTCATGTTCATCTACCATCCCATCTCCCCCTCCCTTCTCTCATATTCCACTACCATCCCATCTTCCCCTCCCTTCTCTCATACTCCACTACCATCCCATCTTCCCCTTCCTTCTCTCATGTTCATCTACCATCCCATCTTCCCCTCCTTCTCTCATACTCCACTACCATCCCATCTTCCCCTCCCTTCTCTCATGTTCATCTACCATCCCATCTCCCCCTCCCTTCTCTCATACACCACTACCATCCCATCTCCCCCTCTCCTCTCTCCCATCCCATCTTGAGGTAATAAAACCAATGTGTCTTTATTTACTTTATCTGTACTTGTGAAACTACAAGCTCACAAAGAAGTGAATTTAAGTGCTCTGATAATAATTATGAATGTTAAGAGTCTCATTGTTACTACAGAGTATTGTAATACAATAGATGAATTTGCTGTGTGTACTGTGATAATGATTACTAAAGTTAAGAATCTCACTGTATTGAAAACATATACAGTGGACCCCCGCATAGCGATTACCTCCGAATGCGACCAATTATGTAAGTGTATTTATGTAAGTGTGTTTGTACGTGTATGTTTGGGGGTCTGAAATGGACTAGTCTACTTCACAATATTTCTTATGGGAACAAATTCGGTCAGTACTGGCACCTGAACATACTTCTGGAGTGAAAAAATATCGTTAACCGGGGGTCCACTGTATATTCTTTCAACAAAACCGGCCATATCCCACAGAAGCAGGTGGCCCAAAAAGATAAGCCATGGGGGATGGAAATCTTCAGTACAAGCACTTTCACACATCTTCGTGCATCATCAAGAGATATGCAATGTTACAAGAGTAGCAGCAGGAGAGATAAGGGGAAGTTTTCTCAGAGTAGGGTAGTGTGGTGACACTAGCTGTATCTTGTGTCATTACTCTGCCGTACTCTGAGAAAACTTTCCCTGAAGATTTCCACCCCTGTGGCTTGTCTCACATTGCTAAGATGGCCTGTCTGGTATTGTCTTGCAATACTGATGATTACTAAAGTTGTATAATTATGTAATGTAGCCACTAATCAAAAGTTCTGTTAAGCATGAAAATATTTTATTTAAAAAGAGTCTAGATGAATACTTTGTTTTTAATGACTTTTTTGTTCAGGTTTTTCATGAGCTAAATATATATTTTTTTTAAGTTATTTCAACATTTTTATGAAGATGAAAAGTTACTTTTGGTACAAATGTATAAGCAGTGATAATTTTTTTTAAATTCTCTCCTTTAAGGCCTAAATAAAAATTGTACTTTAAGATGCGGTATGTATGCGAGTTTATATGAGTGGTGGTGAGTGAGGAGTGTGTACAATGAAATTGGGTAAAGCAGTTTAGGATAGATGGTATCAAGACAGAAATGTTAGAATCAGGTGGGGATATAGTTTTGATGTGGTTGGTGCTTTTGTTCAGTATAAATGTATGAAAGAGGGAAATGTACCTAGGGGTTAGCAGAGACCATGCATAGTTCCTTTGTATGAAGGAAACAAAAGAGAGTGTAAAAGTTAGAGTGGAATAAGCCTGTTGAGTATATCAGGTAAAGTGTATGGTAGAGTTGTTTATTGAAAGAATTAAGAGTAACACAGAGAGCAGGATCACAGATGAACAAGGCTTTAGAAATGGGTAGGGGATGTGTAAACCAAGTGTTTATATTGAAGCTTGAAAATAAACAATATTTAGGTGAAAGTAAGGATGTTTTTGTTGCTTTCATGATAGGGTGGACAGGGAAGTATTGTGGCAGATGTTGCAAGTGTATGGAATAGGTGGTAGGTTACTGAATGCTGTTAAGAGTTTTTATGAGGATGTAGGAGAGAGGAAGATTATTTTCAGTAAATGCACGCATTAAACAGGGATGCGTGATGTCATCATGGTTGTTTAACATACCAATAGATGAGGTTGTAAAAGAAGTAATTGGTACGGTGTCAGAGGGAGGGGGGTGTGTTATTAAAATATGCAAAATCTAATACAAAATAGGAGTTGTCACTTGCTTTTTGCTGATGACACTGTGTTTTAGGAGATTGTAAAGAGAAGTTGTGAAGGTTGGTGGACAGATTTGTGAAAGTGTGTAAAAGAAGGAAATTAAAAGTGAACATTAGAACAAGGCGATGAGGGTAACACATGAATTATGTAATGAAAAAAAATTATGTAATGGATAAAATGATAAAAATGTAGTAATAAGTCTCTGTAATATTCAACATTTAAATGAGGTTTGAAGTGTTAGGTATAGTACTGCTGGATGAAGTATTTTACGACTAGCAGTGTTATAGTACTGCTGGGTGAAGTATCTTATGACTAGCAGTATTATAGTACTGCTGGATGAAGTATCTTACAACTAGCAGTGTTATAGTACTGCTGGGTGAAGTATCTGACACATAGCAGTGTTATAGTACTACTGGGTGAAGTATCTGATACCTAGCAGTGTTATAGTACTACTGGGTGAAGTATCTGACACCTAGCAGTGTTATAGTACTGCTGGGTGAAGTATCTTACGACTAGCAGTGTTATAGTACTGCTGGGTGAAGTATCTTATGACTAGCAGTGTTATAGTATTTCTGGGTGAAGTATCTGACACATAGCAGTGTTATAGTACTACTGGGTGAATTTATCTTACGACTAGCAGTGTTATAGTACTGCTGGGTGAAGTATCTTATGACTAGCAGTGTTATAGTACTACTGGGTGAAGTATCTGACACCTAGCAGTGTTATAGTACTGCTGGGTGAAGTATCTTACACCTAGCATGTGTTATAGTACTACTGGGTTAAGTATCTTTCACCTAGCAATATTATAGTACTGCTGGGTGAAGTATCTTACACCTAGCAGTGTTATAGTACTGTTGGGTGAAGTATCTTACACCTAGCAGTGTTATAGTACTCTTGGGCGAAGTATCTTACACCTAGCTGTGTTATAGTACAGCTAGGTGAAGTATCTGACACTTAGCAGTGTTATAGTACTGCTGGGTGATGTATCTAACGACTAGCAGTGTTATAGTACTGCTGAGTGAAGCACCTTACACATAGCAGTGTTATAGTACTGTTGGGTGATTTATCTGACACCTAGCAGTGTTATAGTACTGCTGGGTGAAGTATCTTACACCTAGCAGTGTTATAGTACTGTTGGGTGATTTATCTGACACCTAGCAGTGTTATAGTACTGCTGGGTGAAGAATCTGACACCTAGCAGTGTTATAGTACAGCTGGGTGAAGTATCTGACACCTAGCAGTGATATAGTACTGCTGATTAATGTATCTGACACCTAGCAGTGTTATAGTACTCTTGGGCGAAGTATCTTACACCTAGCTGTGTTATAGTACTGCTGGGTGATTTATCTGACACCTAGCAGTGTTATAGTACTGCTGGGTGAAGAATCTGACACCTAGCAGTGTTATAATACAGCTGGGTGAAGTATCTTACACCTAGCTGTGTTATAGTACTGCTGGGTGATTTATCTGACACCTAGCAGTGTTATTGTACTGCTGGGTGAAGAATCTGACACCTAGCAGTGTTATAGTACAGCTGGGCGAAGTATCTGACACCTAGCAGTGATATAGTACTGCTGTTTGATGTATCTGACACCTAGCAGTGTTATAGTACTCTTGGGCGAAGTATCTTACACCTAGCAGTGTTATAGTACTGCTGGGTGATGTATCTGACACCTAGCTGTGTTATAGTACTGCTGGGTGATGTATCTGACACCTAGCAGTGTTATAGTACTCTTGGGCGAAGTATCTTACACCTAGCTGTGTTATAGTACTGCTGGGTGATGTATCTGACACCTAGCAGTGTTATAGTACTCTTGGGCGAAGTATCTTACACCTAGCTGTGTTATAGTACTGCTGGGTGATGTATCTGACACCTAGCAGTGTTATAGTACTGCTGGGTGAAGTATCTGACACCTAGCAGTGTTATAGTACTACTGGGTGATGTATCTGACACCTAGCAGTGTTATAGTACTCTTGGGCGAAGTATCTTACACCTAGCTGTGTTATAGTATACTGCTGGGTGATTTATCTGACACCTAGCAGTGTTATAGTACTCTTGGGCGAAGTATCTTACACCTAGCTGTGTTATAGTACTGCTGGGTGATGTATCTGACACCTAGCAGTGTTATAGTACTCTTGGGCGAAGTATCTTACACCTAGCTGTGTTATAGTACTGCTGGGTGATGTATCTGACACCTAGCAGTGTTATAGTACTCTTGGGCGAAGTATCTTACACCTAGCAGTGTTATAGTACTGCTGGGTGATGTATCTGACACCTAGCAGTGTTATAGTACTGCTGGGTGATGTATCTGACACCTAGCAGTGTTATAGTACTGCTGTGTGATGTATCTGACACCTAGCAGTGTTATAGTACTGCTGTGTGATGTATCTGACACCTAGCAGTATTATAGTACTGCTGTGTGATGTATCTGACACCTAGCAGTGTTATAGTACTGCTGTTTGATGTATCTGACACCTAGCAGTGATATAGTACTGCTGTGTGATGTATCTGACACCTAGCAGTGTTATAGTACTGCTGGGTGAAGTATCTGACACCTAGCAGTGATATAGTACTGCTGTTTGATGTATCTGACACCTAGCAGTGTTATAGTACTCTTGGGCGAAGTATCTGACACCTAGCAGTGTTATAGTACTCTTGTGTGAAGTATCTTACACCTAGCTGTGTTATAGTACTGCTGGGTGAAGTATCTGACACCTAGCAGTGTTATAGTACTGTTGGGTGATGTATCTGACACCTAGCAGTGTTATAGTACTGCTGTGTGAAGTATCTGACACCTAGCAGTGTCATATATAGTGCTTCATCTTGGCCTGCTGTATATCAGTTTTATATAATTGCTCATTGTGTTGTGCCTGAGTGCAGTATGACAAGCTGATTGTAATTATTCTTACATGTTTGATAACACTTACAATAATAATGTACAAGCAGTGGTGCAACATACAAGTTAATCTACATCTTGCTGCTGTATTCCATGTTAGTACAACTCAAATTAGAAATATATTTTTGAATTAAGTATGTAATGGTAAAGTTGTGGAAGAGCTTGAGGTAATAAAACCAATATGTCTTTGTTTACTTTATCTGTACTTGTGGAACTACAGGCTCTCAAAGAAGTGAATTTGCTTTATATACTGTGATAATACACATAGTTACCAATGTTAAGAACCTCATTGTACTACAAGATACTGTAATGCAATGAAGTGAATTTGCTATATATACAGTGGACCCCCGCATAACGATTACCTCCGAATGCGACCAATTATGTAAGTGTATTTATGTAAGTGCATTTGTACGTGTATGTTTGGGGGTCTGAAATGGACTAATCTACTTCACAATATTTCTTATGGGAAAAAATTCGGTCAGTACTGGCACCTGAACATACTTCTGGAGTGAAAAAATATCGTTAACCGGGGGTCCACTGTACTGTGATGATTACTAAGATTGAGTCTCATTGTGTTAATTTGTAGTCACTAATCTATAGTTCTATTTAGCATGAAAATATTTCATTTAAAAACAATCTAGATGAATACTTTGTTTTTAATTATAGTACTTTTTTGTTCAGGTTTTTCATTAGCTAAATTTGTATTAAGTTATTTTAACATTTTATCAAGATGAAAAGTTATTTTTGGTACACATGTATAAACAGTGATAATTTTTGAAAATTCTCTCCTTTAAGACCTAAATAAAAAATTGTACCTTAAAATGCGGTATGTATGCGAGTTTATATGAGTGGTGGTGAGTGAGGAAGTGTGTACAATGAAATTGGGTAAAGCAGTTAGGATAGATGGTATCAAGACAGAAATGTTAGAATCAGGTGGGGATATAGTTTTGATGTGGTTGGTGCTTTTGTTCAGTATAAATGTATGAAAGAGGGAAATGTACCTAGGGGTTAGCAGAGACCATGCATAGTTCCTTTGTATGAAGGAAACAAAAGAGAGTGTAAAAGTTAGAGTGGAATAAGCCTGTTGAGTATATCAGGTAAAGTGTATGGTAGAGTTGTTATTGAAAGAATTAAGAGTAACACAGAGAGCAGGATCACAGATGAACAAGGCTTTAGAAATGGGTAGGGGATGTGTAAACCAAGTGTTTATATTGAAGCTTGAAAATAAACAATATTTAGGTAAAAGTAAGGATGTTTTTGTTGCTTTCATGATAGGGTGGACAGGGAAGTATTGTGGCAGATGTTGCAAGTGTATGGAATAGGTGGTAGGTTACTGAATGCTGTTAAGAGTTTTTATGAGGATGTAGGAGAGAGGAAGATTATTTTCAGTAAATGCACGCCTTAAACAGGGATGCGTGATGTCATCATGGTTGTTTAACATACCAATAGATGAGGTTGTAAAAGAAGTAATTGGTACGGTGTCAGAGGGAGGGGGGTGTTATTAAAATATGCAAAATCTAATACAAAATAGGAGTTGTCACTTGCTTTTTGCTGATGACACTGTGTTTTTAGGAGATTGTAAAGAGAAGTTGTGAAGGTTGGTGGACAGATTTGTGAAAGTGTGTAAAAGAAGGAAATTAAAAGTGAACATTAGAACAAGGCGATGAGGGTAAACACATGAATTATGTAATGAAAAAAAAATTATGTAATGGATAAAAATTATAAAAATGTAGTAATAAGTCTCTGTAATATTCAACATTTAAAATGAGGTTTGAAGTGTTAGGTATAGTACTGCTGGATGAAGTATCTTACGACTAGCAGTGTTATAGTACTGCTGGGTGAAGTATCTTATGACTAGCAGTATTATAGTACTGCTGGATGAAGTATCTTACACCTAGCAGTGTTATAGTACTGTTGGGTGAAATATCTTACACCTAGCAGTGTTATAGTACTGCTGGGTGATGTATCTAACGCCTAGCAGTGTTATAGTACTGCTGAGTGAAGCATCTTACACCTAACGGTGTTGTAGTACTGTTGGGTGAACTATCTTACACCTAGCGGTGTTATAGTAACTGATAGGTGATTTATCTGACACCTTGAAGTGTTATAGCACTGCTGCATGATGTATCTGACACCTAGCAGTGTTATAGTACAGCTAGGTGAAGTATCTGACACTTAGCAGTGTTATAGTACTGCTGGGTGAAGTATCTGACACCTAGCAGTGATATAGTACTGCTGTTTGATGTATCTGACACCTAGCAGTGTTATAGTACTGCTGAGTGAAGCACCTTACACCTAGTGGTGTTATAGTACTGTTGGGTGAAGTATCTTACACACAGCGGTGTTATAGTACTGCTGGGTGAAGTATCTGACACCTAGCAGTGTTATAGTACTGTTGTTTGATGTATCTGACACCTAGCAGTGTTATAGTACTCTTGGGCGAAGTATCTTACACCTAGCAGTGATATAGTACTGCTGTTTGATGTATCTGACACCTAGCAGTGTTATAGTACTCTTGGGTGAAGTATCTTACACCTAGCAGTGTTATAGTACTGCTGTGTGAAGTATCTGACACCTAGCAGTGTTATAGTACTCTTGGGCGAAGTATCTTACACCTAGCTGTGTTATAGTACTGCTGGGTGATGTATCTGAACCTAGCAGTGTTATAGTACTCTTGGGCGAAGTATCTTACACCTAGCTGTGTTATAGTACTGCTGGGTGATGTATCTGACACCTAGCAGTGTTATAGTACTCTTGGGCGAAGTATCTTACACCTAGCAGTGTTATAGTACTGCTGTGTGAAGTATCTGACACCTAGCAGTGTTATAGTACTGCTGTGTGAAGTATCTGACACCTAGCAGTGTTATAGTACTGCTGTGTGAAGTATCTGACACCTAGCATGTGTTATAGTACTGCTGTGTGAAGTATCTGACACCTAGCAGTGTTATAGTACTGCTGTGTGAAGTATCTGACACCTAGCAGTGTTATAGTACTGCTGTGTGAAGTATCTTACACCTAGCAGTGTTATAGTACTGCTGTGTGAAGTATCTGACACCTAGCAGTGTTATAGTACTGCTGTGTGAAGTATCTTACACCTAGCAGTGTTATAGTACTGCTGTGTGAAGTATCTTACACCTAGCAGTGTTATAGTACTGCTGTGTGAAGTATCTTACACCTAGCAGTGTTATAGTACTGCTGTGTGAAGTATCTGACACATAGCAGTGTTATAGTACTGCTGGGTGATGTATCTGACACCTAGCAGTGTTATAGTACTGCTGTGTGAAGTATCTGACACCTAGCAGTGTTATAGTACTACTGTGTGAAGTATCTTACACCTAGCAGTGTTATAGTACTGCTGTGTGAAGTATCTGACACCTAGCTGTGTTATAGTACTGCTGTGTGAAGTATCTGACACCTAGCAGTGTTATAGTACTGCTGTGTGAAGTATCTGACACCTAGCAGTGTTATAGTACTGCTGTGTGAAGTATCTTACACCTAGCAGTGTTATAGTACTGCTGTGTGAAGTATCTGACACCTAGCTGTGTTATAGTACTGCTGTGTGAAGTATCTGACACCTAGCAGTGTTATAGTACTGCTGTGTGAAGTATCTTACACTAGCAGTGTTATAGTACTGCTGTGTGAAGTATCTTACACCTAGCAGTGTTATAGTACTGCTGTGTGAAGTATCTTACACCTAGCAGTGTTATAGTACTGCTGTGTGAAGTATCTTACACCTAGCAGTGTTATAGTATGCTGTGTGAAGTATCTTACACCTAGCAGTGTTATAGTACTGCTGTGTGAAGTATCTTACACCTAGCAGTGTTAAAGTACTGCTGTGTGAAGTATCTGACACTAGCTGTGTTATAGTACTGCTGTGTGAAGTATCTGACACCTAGCAGTGTTATAGTACTGCTGTGTGAAGTATCTGACACTTAGCAGTGTTATAGTACTGCTGTGTGAAGTATCTGACACTAGCAGTGTTATAGTACTGCTGTGTGAAGTATCTTACACCTAGCAGTGTTATAGTACTGCTGTGTGAAGTATCTTACACCTAGCAGTGTTATAGTACTGCTGTGTAAAAGTATCTTACACCTAGCAGTGTTATAGTACTGCTGTGTGAAGTATCTGACACCTAGCAGTGTTATAGTACTGCTGTGTGAAGTATCTGACACCTAGCAGTGTCATAGTACTGCTGGGTGAAGTATCTGACACTAGCAGTGTCATATATAGTGCTTCATCTTGGGCCTGCTGTATATCAGTTTTATATAATTGCTCCTTGTGTTGTGCCTGAGTGCAGTATGACAAGCTGATTGTAATTATTCTTACATGTTTGATAACACTTACAATAATAATGTACAAGCAGTGGTGCAACATACAAGTTAATCTACATCTTGCTGCTGTATTCCATGTTAGTACAACTCAAATTAGAAATATATTTTTGAATTAAGTATGTATTGGTAAAGTTGTGGAAGAGCTTGAGGTAATAAAACCAATATGTCTTTGTTTACTTTATCTGTACTTGTGGAACTACAGGCTCTCAAAGAAGTGAATTTGCTTTATATACTGTGATAATACACATAGTTACCAATGTTAAGAACCTCATTGTACTACAAGATACTGTAATGCAATGAAGTGAATTTGCTATATATACAGTGGACCCCCGCATAACGATTACCTCCGAATGCGACCAATTATGTAAGTGTATTTATGTAAGTGCATTTGTACGTGTATGTTTGGGGGTCTGAAATGGACTAATCTACTTCACAATATTTTCTTATGGGAAAAAATTCGGTCAGTACTGGCACCTGAACATACTTCTGGAGTGAAAAAATATCGTTAACCGGGGGTCCACTGTACTGTGATGATTACTAAGATTGAGTCTCATTGTGTTAATTTGTAGTCACTAATCTATAGTTCTATTTAGCATGAAAATATTTCATTTAAAAACAATCTAGATGAATACTTTGTTTTTAATTATAGTACTTTTTTGTTCAGGTTTTTCATTAGCTAAATTTGTTATTTTAACATTTTATCAAGATGAAAAGTTATTTTGGTACACATGTATAAACAGTGATAATTTTTGAAAATTCTCTCCTTTAAGACCTAAATAAAAAATTGTACCTTAAGATGCAGTATATATGCAAGTTTATATGAGTGGTGGTGAGTGAGGAAGTGTGTACAATGAAATTGGGTTAAAGCAGTTAGGATAGATGGTATCAAGACAGAAATGTTAGAATCAGGTGGGGATATAGTTTTGATGTGGTTGGTGCTTTTGTTCAGTATAAATGTATGAAAGAGGGAAATGTACCTAGGGGTTAGCAGAGACCATGCATAGTTCCTTTGTATGAAGAAAACAAAAGAGAGTGTAAAAGTTAGAGTGGAATAAGCCTGTTGAGTATATCAGGTAAAGTGTATGGTAGAGTTGTTATTGAAAGAATTAAGAGTAACACAGAGAGCAGGATCACAGATGAACAAGGCTTTAGAAATGGGTAGGGGATGTGTAAACCAAGTGTTTATATTGAAGCTTGAAAATAAACAATATTTAGGTAAAAGTAAGGATGTTTTTGTTGCTTTCATGATAGGTGGACAGGGAAGTATTGTGGCAGATGTTGCAAGTGTATGGAATAGGTGGTAGGTTACTGAATGCTGTTAAGAGTTTTTATGAGGATGTAGGAGAGAGGAAGATTATTTTCAGTAAATGCACGCCTTAAACAGGGATGCGTGATGTCATCATGGTTGTTTAACATACCAATAGATGAGGTTGTAAAAGAAGTAAATGGTACGGTGTCATGGGGAGGGGGGTGGGATTAAAATATGCAAAATCTAATACAAAATAGGAGTTGTCACTTGCTTTTTGCTGATGACACTGTGTTTTTAGGAGATTGTAAAGAGAAGTTGTGAAGGTTGGTGGACAGATTTGTGAAAGTGTGTAAAAGAAGGAAATTAAAAGTGAACATAAGAACAAGGCGATGAGGGTAACAAATGAATTATGTAATGAAAAAAATTATGTAATGGATAAAATTATAAAAAATGTAATATTCCACATTTAAAATGAGGTTTCAAGTGTTAGGTATAGTACTGCTGGATGAAGTATCTTACGACTAGCAGTGTTATAGTACTGCTGGATGAAGTATCTTACAACTAGCAGTGTTATAGTACTGGTGGGTAAAGTATCTTATGACTAGAAGTGTTATAGTACTGCTGGGTGAAGTGTCTTTCACCTAGTAGTGTTATAGTACTGCTGGGTGAAGTATCCTTAACTAGCGGTGGTTATCGTACTGCTGGGTGAAGTGTCAGACACGTAGCAGTGTTATAGTACTGCTGAGTGATGAATCTGACACTTAGAAGTGTTATAGTACTGCTGGGTGAAGTATCTTACGACTAGCAGTGTAATAGTACTGCTGGGTGAAGTATCTTACGACTAGCAGTGTTATAGTACTGCTGGATGAAGTATCTTACGACTAACAGTGTTATAGTACTGCTGGATGAAGTATCTTACAACTAGCAGTGTTATAGTACTGCTGGATGAAGTATCTTACAACTAGCAGTGTTATAGTACTGCTGGGTGAAGTATCTTACAACTAGCAGTGTTATAGTATGCTGAGTGATGAATCTGACACTTAGCAGTGTTATAGTACTGCTGGGTGAAGTATCTGACACCTAGCAGTGTTATATATAGTGCTTCATCTTGGCCTGTGTATATCAGTTTTATATAATTGCTCATTGTGTTGTGCCTGAGTGCAGTATGACAAGTTAGTTTTTAAGTTTAATATGTTTATTATGCACCCCATACCCATCCTGTGGGCGGTAGTCAAAAGATTACAGAGGTACATAATTGGTCCAGGGACTGGACTCCAAAGTTTTGATAGCTGAACAAGTTACAGAGGTAATGAACTCACAATTTACAAAGGTAATGAACTCACAATTTACAAAGTAATGAACTCCAGGTAGGTCTGGTCACAATCATGACAAGTTACAAAGGTATTTACAGATTACAGAGGTATGTAATGGGTCCAGGGACTGGGTCCCCAAAGTTTTGATAGCTGAACTAGGTACAAAGGTAATGAGCTCACAAGTTACAAAGGTAAGGAATTCTGTAAGAATGGTTACTTACGTTTATACATGGCTACAATCATGAACAAATTATAGTGTAATGAGCAATTCACACTTCCACACCCGGTCACAACTGTAATGAGTTATTGGTGCAAATATTGATTGTTGAGTCACACACACACACACACACACACACACACACACACACACACACACACACACACACACACACACACACACACAACGCATGGGTCCGTGGGTGCAGACGTGGGCACACAAGGCTCCGAGAATTCTAGTGTTTTTAAGGGTGCAGTGACTGCTAACAGTAATCAGTGGTAGTGACATCGTCAGTGAGCAATAATACAAGTGATAGCTAAAGTTATTAGTTAGAAAAAGTCGTGAGAAAGCCTGAAATTATCCATTATCCAAAATTATCAAAACGTTTTGGTCTACTAGGCAGCGGTAGGCCTGAAGCAGTGACGTCACGACAAGTTGTGTGCCATTATACATATAAAGTGAAGTGTATATAATGTGAAGTGTATAATATCATAAGTGAAAAGTGAAATCGCGTGAGGAACGAGGGACGTATGAGCACACGTGGTTATAATCATCACGGATGAAGGATCTCCAAAATAGGGATTTAGGCTACGTACGAAGACTACGTCACAGCATCTGGCAACTTGGCACGGGCCGTTGCCAGCGCAAGTATCACCTATATTGTGGTTTGCATGTCGCATTTTTGGCTTGGCTTGGTCTTGCATCGCTGTTAGATACTGGTCACTCACTCCTGCAAGCTCTTACAGTATTTATTAGTAGTAAGAACACTTAGGAAGCTAGGAAGTCCTCTCTAAACGTGAACAAGGAATAGGATAATAACAGCAATAATTGATACTTAAATCCAGAAAGGACAATAAGCGAAGAATGTAGTATTTCTAGGAAAGACAGAACAGAGAGGTATAACGGATCTACCCCCCCCTAACCATCCCTCCCTAACACACACACACAAGGGCAGACACTTATTGAAGCTTTAGACCCTAGTAGCAATTATCGCTTTATATAACCCAGAATTAATGGTATGTATTAACAGTATCTCCCTGCATACCTCCACCCCCCCCACACACACATATACACACACACACACACACACACACCACACACACTGTAAGTACGTGGGTCCCGGGGTTGGGGGG
>NC_069407.1:347636-373693 GCF_026875155.1 Cherax quadricarinatus | reverse complement strand
CCCCCAAAATATGAATCTTTTTTCGGCATAGGAAAACTGTACGGTGACAATACACGGGAAACCCAGTACAAATTAGGTCAGAAGCTATAGCTAAGGACCTGAGATGTTCAGAGTGTCTAAGTGACACACAACCTCAGTACAACGTCGAAAATCACTAAGTTTTTAAACAATGTTCTGAGAACAGAGTTCTACAGAACTAAAAAGAATAATGAGACAGACAATCTGTCCAACCAGCAAGCGAGTCTCCAGCAGACTGAATACTTTCACGAGAGGTGAGGACACCCCCCCCCCTCGATCACGTGATAGCTACGTGGACAACTGCAGCTCAGAAGCCGGCAGTATAACGAGCGACAAGCGATAATTACAGTCGTTTGACAATCAAGCCTAACTGAGCACATTTTATATACATCCTAACAACATAAGCTAAATAACAATATAACAGTCAAATAATAATATAAAGTCATACATTTACGATTTAGCTATTATCGCAAATATAAGCAATATAAAATTAAATGAAAAGAAAATATACATTACATAATATACATAATAATCATTGTAACCCATTCAGGGGTTGCAACACCCCCCCCAACACGACAGAGGGTCGCACTAGGAGTTGCATGAATGTCAATCACATTATTTCTGGTCACTCATATCAATAAAATATTAATCCGAGTCTCTTGTCCCAAGCACTTCTACAATTTCCAAGCGTCCGTCACTAGGAATATGCCCCTAACTAGGGCAGTACACAGTATCGTATTTCTGTAAAACTCGTGGTTATATACATCAGTGTAGAGACAGGATAGCGCTGACAAGGACGGCACGTTGAGGCTCGATCATAGTAGAGGAGACTGCATTTCCCCTCTTAAGTAGTGGTTGTGGAATGCGAGGCAGTATGAACATCGAGTATGAAACAGCTTAAGGTGGTAGTGAGGGGGGGGGGGTCTGCGGCAAAGGGCAGTGTTGCGTCACGCAGTACATCACCCGCACCACACTACTCACTCAACACTCAGCTTGTCTCCTCCTCCCCACAACTTACTGTGAATATATAAATAATAATAATTAGACATGACATGAGTATATATAGTTAATATGGGCTGGAGGGATTAAGTTACTTTACTGAATTTGACATAGCAAGTAACAAAAGGTATTTTTGGGCATAAAATTACGTTAATTTAATGTAACTGATAATTATTAAGGACGAGACAGAGCGTCCCGGGAATTACATTACAATGACCACTTATGTGTTTTAATACTAATAGAATAAGGTTGGATTCTGAGGGCCCACCTCATGATCCTAGCATTTTTACTTTTTATGGTATTAATGTAGGTGAGTGGATTGGTCAGAAAAAACGTTAATTTTAAATGGGGAAGTGCCCAAATACACTCCCAAAAAGTTCCAAGGACACCACAAGAGCTAGAGCCCTTTTCTCAATAGTGGCATAATTTTTCTGGTGTCGTTTAAGCTTTTGAAAGAATAGTAACCCTATAGGATGGAGAATATCAGTGGATGTTGACTGTTGGAGCAGCACAGCACCCACTGCATAGCCACTCGCATCTATATGTAAAAAGAAGGGAAGATTGAAATTAGGACTCTTCAACACAGGAGCAGAGGATAGCAAGCGCTTCAACCTTTTGAACGAGTCTGAACAATCTCTAGTCCAGGTGAACTGAACTTTGCTACTAGTAAGCTCAGTGAGAGGAGCTGCAATCTGAGAAAAGTTTGGACAGAACCTGCGATAATATCCTGCCATACCCAGGAATCTCTGAACTCCCTTCCTATCATGTGGCACTGGAAATTCAGAAATTGCACGAACCTTAGCCTCAATAGGAGCAACCTCACCTTGGCCGATACAAAAGCCTAGATAGGTAATCTTGGCTTGACCAAAACTACATTTAGCTAAGTTAACAGTGAAGTTGCAGTGCGCGAGAGTAGTATATATTGGTCGATCTAGAAACACTGCCGGATAATGACCATGGAAAATGCGATAATGATGGGGTTTGTATGACAGGGTAATTGTTTAATATGATTAATCATGCCCCAAGGGGATAGAGAGACTTATTCCTATGCATTAATAAGTAGGTACATAAAGTAGAACAAAGGATTCGGGTGTGCAGGTGGCAGATTCCGGGATAATGAGTGTGGAAAAGAATGTGATAATGGGTGGTCTGCATAAGCACAGGTGCTGTCAGGGGGTACAAGTTTAATATGTTTAATCATCCCCCAGGGGATAGAGAGATTTATTTCTGTGTAATTACTAAGTATAGGAAGGTAGGTAATGATCACTTCTGACACCCCAAACTCAATCACTCTGATAGATGGGAGAGGCAGTACAAAAAAGGATTCAGGTGTGCAGGTGGGCAGATTCCCAGGATAATGAGTGTGGAAAAAGAATGTGATAATGGGTTGGTCTTCATAAGCTCAGGTGCTGTCAGGGGTACAAGATTTAATATGTTTAAACATCCCCCAAGGGGATAGAGGGAGAGCTTATTTCTGCTAGAGAGAATTTTTAAAAATGTTACCTCCTTGTGAAAAAACATTTTGCCTAAGTCAAGGTCTTATCTGCTTGCTGCTTTCCCTCTGTGGGTGAAAGGTCACCTCTGACGAGATATCCCCCCATAATACCCCTTCCTGGCTGGTAAGGGCCTCTCTCTGGAGCTGTATTTACAGAGCCCGGGAGGCTGACCTCTCCATAGCTTTTACTCTCATCGATGGCGAAGAAGGAAGCAGGCATTCTCGATTCTGGTAAGCGAGACATTTTATTTTGCCTAAAATGACTTCTTCTGTTGAATATTATCGAAAAACAAACGATCTTGCAAGAGACTTATATTATTTTTAATAGTTGACGTATGTCTTTTTTCAACAGTTTTCATGGGCCAGTCAGAATTTGTAAAGTGTTTTGATTTTATATCTGGACTGGTAGATTGGATACTTCCTTTGAATATTAACGAACCCCCCCTCCCCCCCCCCCCCCCCCCCCCAAGAACGAGCGCAAGAGACTATAATAATTTTAAGTTTGAGGTCTCCTTTTTTTTCTTCAACAGTTTTCACTGGGCAGTCTCAAGAATTTGTAAAGTTTTGATTTTATCGGCTGGTTAGATTGGAAGGGAACGGACACGACGGCTTCAACTACTATAATTGCGGTTCATTGATGATATTAGCAAGGAAACGCAACATAGGCTTCCTCAGGATAAGGTATGATCTTTCTATGTTCCCTCCTTTGGTTAGATTAGAGATCGAGTCCCAACTCCTTTATTTTGAAGGATATAATAAATTATGTTCTCTTATGGACTACAGCCTGTGAGGAAAGATGGATTCAGTTCATCTGTATAGAGGAGCTATGCAAGAAAGAACCAAGATCTCGACAACATGAAACAAGAGCCTTTCCCTCATGTCAGTTGATGGACCTCGTTGTTGGGACTCTCATACGCTCACTGCTCAATCCTGATGATACTCTGTTTGAGGTCGCACTGCCGCAGCAAGGTGCTGAACAAACTTGGCTCGTACCTGAAGCGCACCCTGCACGGTCAGTCGCGTAGAGAGAAGTGAGAGATGAAGCGGATAAACCACAGACGTGAGAGTAAATGCTGGAGACGCAGTAAAGCCAGCAGGAGGGGTTAAAGCCGGCAGAAGGGGGTAAAAGACGGGAGATTTATTGCATGTTTGTACCTGAAAGAGGAAATCATTTTCGAGCGGAAGGTTATCAATCTTACAGAAGAAGTGAACTGGGACAGAGCGCTGTTTTCATTCAGTCTAACCAGTAAAACATCGCACAGTTTCGGCCCCTTTGCTCGCGATAAAAAACCTTTGCACAGTTTTTGGCCCTTTTGTATGTGAATTAATAAAAATATGACAAAACTATGATTTTCTATTTAATTATAACGTGATATATTACTATCTTCTCTAGTCTAAACACTATATTATATATATATATATGTATAAACAATATCGCACATCTTTAAGCCTTCCCAATCTGAGAGGAAAATTGTATATGTTCAGAAGGTTCCTGTAATAAGATCATCTATCAGCACAAAGGTCTTCCCGAGATGGCTCTTTCTCATGCTTTTAAGCCTCCCCCACCTGGAAAGATCTAGCAGCTGGCCAAGAATAAACAGCTTACCGTAGTACCCGGAAGAACTTTTTTTTTTTTGCATGAGGTACGGACGGGCGAGAATACACCACCTTTGTTTCCCTTGTGGGGACCATGCTAGCCATCCCATTACCCGCCGTTCTTTTAAACCCTTGCAGTAGTTGTTGTGAAGATGCAACAGTCGCGTCTGTGAGTCGCAGGCCCGGGAAAGGGGGGGGGGGAAATCCCTCAGGGACTGGTAAGCTTGTTACCCAGTCACACTGAATCCTTTGTTACTGGTTTCTCTCCCATCCTATCTAGGAGTGATTGAGTTTGGGGAGGTTCAAAGGTGATCATTACCCTACGCCTTCTTTATAATTGTAGTAATTACATCAGAAATAAGCCTCTCTCTCTCCTATCCCTTGGGGGATTGTTTAAACATATTAAATCTTGTACCGCCTCGCAGCACATGAGCCTTATGAAGGACCATCCCACTTATCACATTTTTTTCACACTCATTATCTCTGGTGGAATCTGCCCTCCTGCCATGCACACCTGAATCCTTTTTTGTACTGCCTCTCCTATCTATCAGGTGATTGAGTTGGTGCTGGTGTCAGATGTTGACTCATTACCTACTTCGCCTGTACTTAGTAATTACACAGAAATAAATCTCTCTTATCCCCTGGGGGATGATTAAACATATATTAAACTTTGTACCCCCTGACAGCACTTGTGCTTATTGCAGACCACCCCAGTGTGTATCACATTCTTTTCCACACTCAATTATCCCGGAATCTGCACCTGCACACCCGTTATCGCTTTGTTGCTGACTTTTTGTCACTTATTATAAAATTTTTTTTTGGCGCATTAGGAAAATAGAAGTTCTCTCTATCCCTTAGGGGCAATGCATTAAATCATCTTAAACAATTACAACTGTCACTACAAAACCCCATCATTATCGTCCATTTTCCCCATGGTCATTATACGCGGTGTTTCTAGATCGACCACTATTACTACTCCGCGTAGTCTCTCAAACAATGCTTTCTGAGACGCGTCATAAAAGTCAGAACGTGCATTGGGTTCCGCCAGCTAGTCACTGTTACACCACTAGTCGTTCAAGGTTGGCTTCTACCCTTCTAGTTGTGGGTCAAACACGTTCATTATACGCTGGAAGAAGACAGCCGCGGTTACATAGCCCGAACACAAGGGGAGTGGACGGGTAGTTATACAATCCATCTTTGAACAGTGTTAAAGAAGATTTTTTGAGCATCGTTCAGTAAGCGGGACTTGATAATAGCCTCGTAAGAGATCTCCGGCTGACAACTGGTGATCCTGACAAACGCGATCAATAAGGTGTCAATTGCGAAGTACGAGGGATAACCATCAGGCAAGGTGACAGAGCTCACACTTTGCTCCTGTTAAATCAGTGTCACATCCTGAATACTGAGTCCTTCAGGTTTAGGCACTAAAATACAGGGTAGTATGCCCATGGACTTTTACTGCGCTCAATAAGTCCGTGAGATAACAGAAAATCAACCTCTTCTCTCAATGCTTTATGCTTTTGGGACTCTCCTATTTGGTGATTGCTTAATGGGTGATGACTCCCGTACATCAACGTCTGTTACACCCAGAGTACAACGTTTAGGAACATCACTGATCCAATTCAGGGGAAAATTCACAAATCATGTTTTCTAACATCACCAGCTTTATCAATTCCATGGTTACTAAGAAAATCGTTCTAATGATTGTAGAGTCACTGATTTTCTAAAAACGAAACCTCTATACCTTCTAAGAGATGTCAGTAGACTGACGTTTTCTTCCTCTGTTCCTAGGGAAGAATATGAAAGTGTAGTAGGTAGAGGGACTAGCGGTAGAATGCCTTGAGCGTGGTTTAACATTTGGTACACATGATTAGATTTCTTTTTCCCAGGCGTAGTACCTAAATAAATTTACGTCGCTTAGTTTTTCACTTACTTCCACGGGGACCATCATACCTGGCTTGTAGAGCATGAACCTTGTACTAAGTTGTCCGAGCCTTCAACCTTATCTCTGCTTTAAAAGAGAACGTGAGACAGCACATGTCTATAATGTTGCTTCATTCTAGCTTGGGCTGAACTAGGTTTTTCGAAGTAGCTCTTAGAGGCTGTCAAATGTGCAGCATTAATGAAGGTGAAGTAGCTCAATGAAGGAGTTGATTCCTCTGTCCAGACACGTCTTTACAACACTGCGATGGGAAGCAAGGGCACCACGCTCACTTGGTGTCCGAATATTATGTTCAAACGGACTAAATCCAGAGGACTTTCTTGCTCACTTTTCTCTCATAGGCCGAAACAGAAGGAAAAGGTATTACCCTTCATCCCTTAAGTTCTAGAGAAACATTGTTCATAATAAGATCTCATCATGGACTTTCAGTGTCTGATGAAAATCTGTAGAGCCCGCCTTGTGACTGTGGATGATAAATGGTGGAAAGTACAGACTTTATTCCATAGTGTGGGGATAATGCTTCTTCGGAAAGAAAGATAAGCCATAACTAGCCAAACCAGGCGGACAAGAAAAGGCTAGACTATCCAGGAACTGTATTTCTCCTATTTCTACGTTTTGAACTTTATATCCCTGTTTCAGATTAAAAACATGGATTGGGGCTTTAAACACTTAGTTCTTTACGTTATCAGGCCATTCATATGATAGGTTATGAATAATACAGGCTCAAAATATTTACCTCGAATTTTTCTGCCTTTAATTGCAATTTATTGCGAGGGCTCCTAATAATTTAGAGCCTTAGGCATGAGTGGTTCATGATGCCATCACACTTTGGTTGGAAGAGTAAAAAGTCATGATGACAGAAGCTTGCTACTTCTTCTGTATGGCCAAAATGTATATGCTGCTTCCCTGGTCATATGATAGCGGATTAACAGCGGCGTGGTTCATCCTTTAATCCAATCCCCTATAAAGAACGAAAGTCTGATCGCATACTTATGCATCATACACTGTACCCCCCGCATAGACATATCTATTCTATTATAGTGATTTATTTCTGTCTAGCGATCGTATATAGCCATAAGCTATTGCTACGTGTCTAGCTGTTATTGTGCGCCCTCTGGCTTCACGATTATCGAGGAGAAGCTTCTAAATCCACAAAGGCCCAGTATGATGAGGGGCAAGTAGCCACTTGTGAGTATTTTGATTTTACAAACGCTTCCAGCTTGGGTGGGAAAAAATCAACTTTTGTGGTTGTCGCTAGTATTTGAAGTGAGTTTTTAGTTGCAAATGTCCAGCGTATTTTTCACGCTCTTAATAACAAATTCAAGAAGAGATGTGCTTTATTGTGTGAATGTTTTCTGGAGAAAACTTCTCATGTATATTTCTGGGAAGTGTTTGATTAACAGCTCATGGAGTCTTTACAACAATAACAGGGCCAATACCAAGGTTGATATTTGATTACTTCCCATAACGACATAAAGTTGGCATGATAGGTCTCCTTCATGAGAGTTTAGCAATAAAATTAAATATTGATATTTTGCTTTGTCAGACTCGAGTTTGTGGATGTCACTCCCATGGGTCAGGGAGATGTCACTCGCGAGTAATTGGATCATAAATTTCTTGAAGGCTATCACATTTAGATTAATTATCGTTCAGATTTTATTCCAGCCCAGCCAAGTCACGACAGATATAAGGCGCCAGACATTGAATTATAATAACAACAGCTATTTTTTATCTCCTCTAGGCGTTAAATTCTGAATTTTTCCCTCGTAAAAGATGTGGGATTATTCTATTAGTCTGTCCTAGGTTCCACGCACTCTTTCTGTGCATATTACAATATGAAAACCCTTTCTATAATCTTTGTAATGAAGCCTGATCCCTCGCCGGATGAAATTTCAGTTTCTAATCGATGCTAAGGTACTCTCTCCATGACCGTAAAGAGCCGAGATATATCATCTAGTTGTAACTTGGTGAGCGGGGAAAAAAAAGTTATATAATGCTCACGACTGTCATCCTCTCCAGTTAGCGACTGTCTGCGCGAAAATAAGGCTCAGTTCGGCTTAAATCTAAGAGCATTTCATAACAGTAGCTGTTCCTGATTCGAACACGTGAAAAAACTGTAATATGTGTCCTATTAAATGTTGTTGCGACAGAGACTGAAAGAAATATATGGGGTCGTTGTTTATGAGAGGGCAGTGAATTGATTATTTTATTCGACAGTAGTGACCTTTTGAAAACGCATTCCGACCGACTCGTTAATGTGTGGTTTCCTCTGAAAATGGAATCGTCTCTCCATTTGCACTCTCGTTGTCCTCATCTGTAAACCAAGCCCAAATTCTTTTTTAACTGAGTGACCTTCGATTAACAGAGGAGGGGGAAACCCAAGAAAGATAGAGTTGTTAGTAATGATCCTTGAAGAGGAGCTGTCACTTGTGGCGGTGGTCTCCATCCACTGGGACGGCATCGGCTTCAAACTTGCTCTTGTGGGTGTGTGTTGACTGTCGAAGATTCATCGGAGGACACTAGACTGATATGCATAATATATGTGTGGAGAAGTTATTTTATTATTTTTTGTTGTTAGGTGCCATACTTAGACTTAAATATAACCTTCTAGCATTCATTAAAAAAAATGTTACTGTTAAGTATAAAACTGGGGGTGAAGCTAAGCAGTTATGGAATATATGCGGTTCTCAATAATGATTTTTATTCTTGTTAGAGTGAGATTACATTTATAAACATATCTTATAAAAATGTTTGACACTGTTAATAAAAATAATTGTTAAGAAAAGAGCGCTGACCTCTTTCTTCCTGGCCCCGCCCCCGGATCATCTGCTTGGAGTATTCGCCCCGCCCCAACTGTTGGAAAGAGAAAATTATTATTAGCTCTCAAAGACTTATTTCATTATCTGGACAAATAAGCAGTTTTAAGAACAACATCAATTCAGAGCAATAACTCGGTGTATCTCACCTGTCAAGGATCTCCTGCGATGAGCTGTGACAGATTCGCTACACACACTGATAGCCCGCTGTAAAAACTACAGGAGAAAGTGTGGGTGAGCTGCATCCTGAGGGTATAATCGGCCCGCATCGGGGCGCATCTGCGAGCTGGGTGACGAGTTCATATCTGTAAATACACACTCTCAGACTATCTATATCATAAATTGTTTCTAAATTATAGATAATATTTTAATCTCCCATAGATAGAGAAAGTTTTGACCTGCTCTAATTCTAAGCTCGTGTAACATTTCTTGAGGTTTGAGCGGGAAGAAGTCACTCTTTCGTCCCTAGACGAAAGGTGACGCGTAATTATAGCACGCTTTTAGGGTATGCGTGCTATTAAGATGCTTTAATTTCACGCAAAGTAGTGGTACGCAGGTTTTCTACATCAGTCTCTATCTATTTTCTACGAGAATCTTTTAAACAAAAATCACTGCAAGTCTATATATGTATAACATATATCTAGAAAGCATTCTTTATTGTCAAATAAATGGTAAGAGGGTAAAATCTGGGAAGGAAAGAACTCTTTTCCTCGAAGACGAAAAAAATAAGAGTTTAGACGTCCGCCGGCAAGGCAAGGTAGGGGAGGATTACGTAAATATGCCCCCATAGTCAAGTGGAATTTCCGCATTTAGTCTAAGCCACGAGGCGAGGGAAAAAAGATTTAATTAATTAATTTTATAGACACAGACCATCGCCGCAAAATCAATATTCTTAAAAAATAATAATAATAATAATATATGTTTTTCCCCAAAATAAAAAAATATAATAGGCATCAGCCGGCAGAAAAGAAGTGGCGGGGCACCTGCTTCTCTTTGTCTGTTGACTCCATTAGACCCCCACACCACCCGGGCGTAGGGAAGGTAGTGAATATGCGTAATATACAGACGACCTTCACTGTCGTTGCGCTTTTTCTTCTATGGTCTTATTGGCGGAGAGAAAGGCCATGCCGCCATTGTTATTCTTCATCTCTGGATAAAGCTCCCCCTCCCTCCCCTCTGCTTATTTGGAAACCTAAAAAGAAATGATTATAATATAAGAGATTCTTCCACAAAATAGGTGGTTGTCCATTTGAGCATGGGAGATGGACAAGGATCTGTACCTTTACTCAGAGTGAAGAGTTGAATATTTTCAGAGAGCCTGCAAGAATAGAACTTGTTTGCTGGTTTAGCGGGGCATGGGGCGAGAGCAGTCTAGTGGAGAGTTTATGTAAAAAATATTGCAGGTTCTTTCGCGAGAATAATCATTTCCCAGTCTGGATGATAAAACTCACCTTGAACACAAAATCACCTTTCTTAGTGTGAAAAATCATTTTAGGAGCAAACGAGTCTCATTACCCGTGAGCGGAATTACCAAATCCCCTGGAGACAGACAATAGCTCTCGCTGTTTTTAAATTGGTTGACTTCCTTTTTATTGAAGCAGTTAAGAGTGATGTTATAGCCAATATTTTTACTAGAGGAAGACACACGAGCAAAGTTCCGTAATTCTCATATCTCCTCAAAATTTTTTTCGCACAATGGAAATTTACGGCTCGCTACGATCACGATTAATTGTAGTTCAATATAATTTTATTATAGACACGTGATCGTCTCAGTTGGAAATGTATCGGTGCGACAAATTATTGGCAAATAAATTCTAGCCCCCGAAAATTTGTTGAGATATATCGTCACGTCGCACTGCGGATCAAATACGGCTATCTTCTGGTTGATGTTAACCGCTCCAGAGGAAATTCAAATTACGAGAGCCGTTCTTTACCGGGAATTATGGAGTGTAAGAGGGCAAACTGTGTAAACTGTATACCGCTCGGTAATAAACAAAAATGGCTCTTAAATTCACATAAAACAGAGAAAATTCTAAGGCAAAAGAATTGTATTTAGAGACGGATCAATAGCCATCGGGGGCGCTTCGCTTTACTGGGAATGGTTAACACTGCTTTTAGAGAGCTAGGGAGAAAAACGCTCTAATTACTTATATAGGACGTAGTAGATTATCTCTCTTCTCAGAGGGGCCTATACTTTTGCATAAATTGCAGCCTCTGCGATTTCCAGTCCGGAAAAATCATAGCTGCTGCCCCTCGCATTATAATCACCTGCGACTTGGCGGAAAATGACTTTATTACATTCCACAATGGTGGCATTAAATATATTTTGTTATGCATAGATGTCTTTTTCAAGGTTAAATGAAGGGCGGTAGGAAACATAGTCAGAATAAACTCAAAAAAGCGTCTTGTCAGCCTTTTACGGAACTATTATAGAAAGCCCCACTTCCGTGGAATTTTCGAGATTACATCACGGACAGAGGGGCCGAGTTTTTTAACAGCCTCGTTGGAATTACTAAAAAAAAAGAAAAATATTAAATTATACAGTTTACCTTCTGCGGGAAGACACTATAAGGTGCTTATGCAATAGCGGATCGGAGCTGATTCTCGCTCTACGCTTAAGCATAGAATCTATCCGCTATCATGCTTTAAACAAATTCTTTAAAATTATAGAGGTATTACAGACCATAGTAGAAATTACATCAATCCTCACTCTCTCTCAAAGAAAGGTCAAACTCCACTAAACAACGTGCATTGTCTGAGTCTTCCTCGAGACATTCGTCGGCAGTATGGGCTTATGTATATAAATGCGTCCTCGTCCTCATCAGCTCGTACTAGTCTCCACGACTGGAGCTCCTGGTGACGCATGTGCGTGATAACTAGGCACCGGGGATATTTTCACAAGATCGTTATTGGCCTCAAAACACGCAAGAAAAATTTATGTAAAATCCAATCGCGTTGATAATTCGCAAGGTAATCGCCCCACATATTCTCTTATCGACGCCTGAGCGGGGAAAAAATACTCGGCAATTTTACGCTCAGGAAGTTAAATAGAATAACATCTCTACCTGAATTTTTTCCCATTAAATATTGAGACGGAGACAAGATAATAAACTGACGGCAGTAGGGAGAATTATCTGGTGAGCTGGGAGTCGGGTTATCCCGTAAGTGCGCAGTTAGCTGGACGTAGCACGAGAAGGACATGCCAAAAGATGTTCAGACAGGGGTAAGCTCCCTAGCCAGTGCAACACAGGAGACTTATTAATTTTATTAAACAAAATCTTCCAGCTTAGATAAGCTCGCAATCTATTGATTAAGGTATTAAAAAAAAAAGTAATTAATTGCATTCTGAGGATAAATTACTATTTTTCTTAAGAAAAATCTAAACAGTAGAACCGACTATTTTGAGCAATTAAGAAGTTTAGAGGAGACTCATTCTAACCGTTGCCCCGTAAAACAGAACTCCACTTTATAAAAAAAAAAGAGGTATTCTTCTTCGAAGCGTGGAGGAGCATTCTTAACTACCACTCTTACCTCTGGTTCATGTCTCGCTGATTAGTTAGTTTTATAAAGTAAAAAGTATCGATATGGTGGCTAAAGGAATTATGTCTCATCCCTGGCAACCGCGAAAAAATATTATTTTTTAAAATGGAAACAAATATCTTACCCACTCCTAGCGCATGAATCTCCTTTTTCCCCGCCCTTCGACAGAAGCCACTGCAACCACCACTATGGCGCGTACTAGGAAGGGAGAATCTTCCGGCTCTCTGAGAGAGAAAGTGAAACCAGAAGCCACCTTAAGCAAGGTTGAGAAGGTCAGCACCTGCCAGCAATAGCAAAAAACTCGCCCTCATTAAGGGTAATGTGCCGCTTCGAGTCCACCCTCCACGAGCGGACACCACCCGAGCTTCTTTGTTTGGACTGGCGAGTCCCATAAAAAAAAAAAAAGAAAAAAAAATAAGCTTCGCTCGATGTATATGCCGCCCGCGGGCTCGGTCTTGGCGGCTGTGTGGCGGCAGTGCGGCAGGTTCCTGCGACGGGCTGCGGTGCGGCCGCGCCCGCGGTAGTTTTTTTTTTTATTTTTGCCCCCCTGCGGAGGAGTTAAAGAGTAAGAATAAACAAAATCCGCAAACAGAAAATTATGAGCCAATATTCCTAATAAAAAAACTCCGCCGGAAATACTTTTATCTTTATTATCAACGAAAAAACAACAGTTCTATTCTCTCTCGGCCTGAGGACTCTTACCCCAATTTAAATGGAAATGTAAATTGAAATCTGTATTGCACGAGAGACAGAATTGCCATACGCCGAAATCTGTGCTAAATCTATTCAATAATAATTTCTTTTTCGGGTGGGAGATAAGAGGAGGAATTTTATTCCCTCCATACCATAATTTAAACATTCTTACAAATCATTAAATCTTGACAAGCAGATCGAGCGTACATCGATAAAAACAACCTTTTGCCCGGTTTTAGGGGATTTTAGTGAGCTTATTAGATTTAGAGCAAAGATTTTATAAAATTCACAAGGCGAGGGGGGAAGGAAAACATATTATTCAGTCGGTTTTTATGTTAATTTAAGACCGCGGAAAAGAAAAAAGTGGCCGCTTCTGGCTAAGCCTATTTGAAATTTAAGCTCTTATAAAGTCCGCGAAGAGAGAAGCTTTGCCGTTGCTTTAGTAAATCCGGGTCAGGATAGAGACAAGAAGTTCCTTTCTCGAAAGTGCTATTCATAAAGAAAAAAAATAATGGACCAGCCATCAGTTGATTATCCCTGACGAGATTAATCTTCCGTTGAATGAATGAAGGAGCAAAGGACCCAAGTTTGTCGATATTATTCATTCAATTAACGTCAAGACGAAAGACATTTATCAGCAAGTGTGTTTACAAAGCTCGTTGTGATTCAAACAGTTTATGGCAAACCTACGAATCCTCAAAGTCAATTCGCCCCATGACAAGATTTACTAAGACTTGTTGATTGAAATTGAAAAATTATATGACAATTTTAATCAGAAAGAACTGACGGCTGAAAATCATGACGCTTAGAATATGCTAGCATGATTTACGGATAGATAGAGCTTTTGAAGGAGGCACAAAGTGGTATAGAAGCATCCTTAGGCGAATGTACGACCTAGAGATGGTCCCCCAAACCCCTACGTGAGAACCCACCCGCAGGAGTGGGACAGGTACTGCAGCGCGGTGATTTAAACCCTGCCGCCGACGTGACCGATTAAACTTATCCGTCTCATCCCTCAGCGAGGACTCTAGGAACCAACTGTTGTCGAGAATGGAATATAAATTTCCAGTAATTGTCGGGGGAATAACCAGGTGTGAAGAATTCTGAATATGGGGATTTGTATCGATGTTTCCCCACAACGCTATTTCTGACTCGCCCCTAACGAGCCGGCTCTTTCATACGTTCTGGGAAAATATCCTTTTTCCAACAATTGAGGCGGTAAAATCACTAACTGTGTTGAACCGCGCCATGTGCAGATCGGGGCAACCCGGGGAATATTGCTCCTAAAATCACCCCCACCATGCACCAACACCGCCTTGATGAACAGATGGGCCAGAAGGATTTTCTTAAGTACCCCACTCTCGCAGGCTACTAATATAGTCAAGTTTATCAGCAGGTCTTGTTTGAAAAGAATGAATATTGCGCAACTCAAGCAATTAGAGGTTAGTCTCGACACGCATATGTACGCGGTTCTTGAGCAAGGGACACGCCAGACAGAATCGACCGAATTTTGGTTTAATTTTGTTGGAGTCCTGGGTTCGGCTCAGTAGGAAGTGATAGCCAATGGCAACATCAAACGGGTTAGATTTTTTTCCCCAAGTACATTGGCATGAGCGAAACAGGCCGGTGAATGGCACACATTGATATCTCCATACTCATTAACATATTTCAAGGACATATTTACTGAAACGGGAATAATTCAGACATGCTTGCCGTGCCTTGTCAGTGAGCCCATACCTTGGCAGAGTACCTAAAATCATCCTAGCATGAGGTGGAAATGAACGCGGCCGGCGCCCCCCGACGCTATAGAAACGGGAAATTTAGAAAACTACAGCTGTCTGTGGAGAGCAAGCACTGCCAGCGATCTGCGGTGGCAGCATGCCGGTGTCATGGGCGCTCCCCCAGGCGAGCAGCGCAGCAGCGCAGCTGGCAGCGGCGGTGTCAACGGTGCTGACGTTCGGACCAGCGGTGGTGATCTGGAACTTAAACGATGACGGTGGCATGCGTGAAGAATGGAGCATGCCTGATGGAGTCGATGGTTCACTTCACGGGGAAAAAACGCAAACGACGCACGATGATGTGGTTATTTTTATTTCCTAAATGCTGTCAAACTATTTAAAAAATAAAAATGTAAACTCTCTTCAATAACTAAAAGGTATTTTTTAAGCTTCTGTAAAAAATATATATATAAATGGTCTATATTTTGTATTTGCCTCATACTGTTTCTCTGTCCTAACATGGACAGAGGGCTCTGGGGTTCCGGGGAAAATATATCTCATTTCGAAGCAGTTTAGAAAATATTGACATTTTTTCGACAATACGCTTCGGCCTTCAATAATATAATTACTGCTAACGCCTATTAAATCCATCCTTGAACTTACCGAATGTCAGATTGCTTAATGTTTTGTATCCAAAAAAATTCAATGTATCTAACAAGAGGACGACTGCCGAATGCGGTATTGAGATTATACAAAATCACTCTATTACTGAAACAGGAATAAGTACTAGAAGAAATAGTCCATCACTTTCTACCAAAAAAGTGATGTGTTATCGACAGATGCCAGCCATTATTATCCGCAAGAATATTAATCGACAGCTAACAGCAGATTTAGAAATAAAGCCTTTAGAGATAATTATTCGGGCACATTTCCCGAAAGGAATAATTACTCATATTAGTGATTGTCGGAATTGGGAGGGTTTTTAGTTTCGACGAGATCGCGAACCTTTACGGGAAAAAAACCAATGTCTGCTGATGCTTCATTTTAAAGCTCAATTTAAACCGAGATAGCTCGGTGTGCTGGGGCGCCCCTTAGTCAGCTGCTGAAAAAATTATTTATTTTCGTCAGTGACGCGCCCCGAGGGGGACTCCTTCCCAAGTACAGGATTGCCCCATTCTAAGTCCTTGATCCACTGCCGGAGTTGATTATGTTTTAATATATAGTTATATTGTGGGAACCGCAGAATATACGGTATTCAGGTTAGAGAGTTTTTCTGGATGCGTTCGCCCTTTTCAGGAGAGTTATTCAAAAGGTGTCAGCCTGTATGATGTACTTAACCTCTTAGCGTACTAAATTAGATTAAAATAGCTATCAATATGACAGATCGTTTGGTCGTATTCTGTTCTTTTGAAAGTTGGTTTTCATTTCCACTACCGTGTTAGTTTGTTTCATGTTAAGATGCGATAAATAGAACCAAACTCTGCGTAAAATTTATGGTTGATCTGTTTCTCGCTTAGAACCGCCAAACATGCGTGTACCTTTCAAGTGTCCCTCTGAGCAGAATTTCGGAGTTTATTCTCCCGTACAAAACCCTCCCTGGTGGGGGGTGGACTGGGAGATATACAAACTTTTTCACGCGCCATTACAGAGTTCCATAGAGTGGGGGATTTTTTTCGGCTTTAGCGGGCCTAGCTAAAAGAGCTTTACCTTTTCTTTTCAGCAGAGTGGCTGCGGGGGGGCCAGGTGTGCAGTAGAATTTGGAACACTAAATGCTCTCAATGTATTATCCAGTCTGGAAAAAACAGGACTTGGGAAAGTGCTCTCTTTTAAATTTCTCAGGGATAGATGCTTTTTAAAGAAGGTTTTTGTCGCAAAGAAGGGTATGGGGTGGCCGACCGAGGTAAGCCAGGGTGACTAAGCGACGGGTAATAATAAATGCAAGAGTAAATAATACGCCGGACGAAGCCGTAGTTGCTTATCTAGAAAGCGGATGCTATCTCTGCTTCGGATAAACAGTCGCTTATTAGCCATGGCGGTGTCTGTCGGGGCTTGAAAACAGTGTTACTCAATAATCCCGGTTTAAATGATTATTTCTTCCAGCGTCATTAATCATATTCCCCTAACGACCGCATTCATACGACTGAGACAGAAGTTGAGAGGTTCCATAGGCTCGACGACTCGCAGAGTTTTGATACTTCTCACCAGTAAACCTTGCACCTCTCTCTCAAAAGTAAACTAAAAGATAATTTTCTAGAATTGGAGTGAATTCCTGGAGTTCACGGAGCATTTCTAGGATTTAGAGGCAAAATATTTATGAATTTAGAGTGACTCTAACAGAGGCCGATGGGCCAAAGTACCCACTAGGGGAAACAAGCAACATGCACTCTTCAATGATTTTCCAAACGTTATTTAAAAGTGTATCCAGTGTTTTCCTGGGGCGAGCAAATAACGGAATCAATTCTAGTTTTAATTACTGGTCATTCATTAACTCTGCAGACTCAGGTAAAACGAAGCAGTGCCGAGTAATCGCACCGTCTGGGGTTGCTATTGCATCGCGACTTTATAAGGAGGAGAAGGTATAAAACTAAATTCGTTCCGAATACAGCCTATTCGCCCGCACATTCGCAAAAGAACCAACAGATACTGACAAAGATTGATGGAAGATACAGGGCATATACTCTGTGTTTCCCGCTTGGCTACTGGACATATCACTGCTGTGGACAATATCTGTCTTGACAATATCGGATTTAAAAAATTAGGCTGGGAATTAATCCCTCAAGCGTGTGGTGATCTCTGAAAAGACAGACGATGATGCCGAGGCACAGTACCAGCTCTCATATTAATTACGTCTAAACTTTGGGCTTTAATAGAGTTATACCCTTATACATCAGCTTATGTTGGGCCTTGACACAAGTCTCTAGCTTAGACGGCTCAAGCGGATTAATATAATTTACTTTTTAATCTGCACTCTAGAGTGAAAAATATTATGTAATAGGTCACAATCAAACGAGCCTCCCCTAATAGATCAGCCGCATGGGGTCATGTAATTCCCGCTAAAATTTCTCATGGTAATTTTGCCACATGACCAGCCTATGCGGGAAAAAACATAAGGGAATGGCGCGCCTATTATTTTGAGCCATGGGGATCTAGCCGTATATCTGTTATGTTATTAATAATATATACATGGTTTATCGCATATAAGCAGTGATTTCCCCCGACTCATTATAGTAAATTTATATTATGAGGCAATTAACTTCTGGGATTGAGGAAGACAATTTAATTCTCTGATGAATATTCGCCTTATCCGGCGAGGAGTTCCATCAATATTTTCAATTTAATATCCGACAGCCAAGTGGAAGACGCGCCTTCTCCGGATTGAAGAGAAAAACTGTTAACTTGAGAATGGAATTACTGTTTCTAAGCCCGCCCCTCCATAATAAGGTAGTTTTATTATTGGCTCAGGACCACTGGTGTTTTATCCATTCGGACCAGAATAGATCTGTTCATTGTGATGTTTGGATCGAGCATAAATAAAAAATATGAATTGCGCATGAAGAAATATAAATAATAGTTTATCCTGCCTAGGAAATAAAGTCACATTATTATTGGCTGTTTCAGCTAATAGACGCCATCTACAAGCAAATTAAGATTAGTATGACTATCCCTTCAGACAGGCCCTCATAGTGCTTGTAAGTAATTATTCTTCCTTCGTACAGGATCAAATAAGTAGATGGGTCATTTTTTTTCTCTTCTCTTGGACAAGAAAAATTAGTCTATCCTTCTTCTTCGGACCCGCAGTTAGGGAAAAAACCAGAGAATTATGGCAATAAATTTAAAATAACTTTTTTAAACTAAATAATGAATTAAATATTTATATCGTTTATCCGACAGAACACAAAAGGTGATTTTTTCACTCACTTTTGCGGTACTATATGTTATGATGTTTATCATTAAACGCTAAGCCTTGTGGGATTAGAATAGTCAGCTTTATAGTTTTTTTTAAAAAATATTTCTCGGGAAAATCGCTTTTTATCAATGACTGGATTAGTGATCGCATTATGCTAGAGAGAATTTTTAAAAATGTTACCTCCTTGTGAAAAAACATTTTGCCTAAGTCAAGGTCTTATCTGCTTGCTGCTTTCCCTCTGTGGGTGAAAGGTCACCTCTGACGAGATATCCCCCCATAATACCCCTTCCTGGCTGGTAAGGGCCTCTCTCTGGAGCTGTATTTACAGAGCCCGGGAGGCTGACCTCTCCATAGCTTTTACTCTCATCGATGGCGAAGAAGGAAGCAGGCATTCTCGATTCTGGTAAGCGAGACATTTTATTTTGCCTAAAATGACTTCTTCTGTTGAATATTATCGAAAAACAAACGATCTTGCAAGAGACTTATATTATTTTTAATAGTTGACGTATGTCTTTTTTCAACAGTTTTCATGGGCCAGTCAGAATTTGTAAAGTGTTTTGATTTTATATCTGGACTGGTAGATTGGATACTTCCTTTGAATATTAACGAACCCCCCCTCCCCCCCCCCCCCCCCCCCCCAAGAACGAGCGCAAGAGACTATAATAATTTTAAGTTTGAGGTCTCCTTTTTTTTCTTCAACAGTTTTCACTGGGCAGTCTCAAGAATTTGTAAAGTTTTGATTTTATCGGCTGGTTAGATTGGAAGGGAACGGACACGACGGCTTCAACTACTATAATTGCGGTTCATTGATGATATTAGCAAGGAAACGCAACATAGGCTTCCTCAGGATAAGGTATGATCTTTCTATGTTCCCTCCTTTGGTTAGATTAGAGATCGAGTCCCAACTCCTTTATTTTGAAGGATATAATAAATTATGTTCTCTTATGGACTACAGCCTGTGAGGAAAGATGGATTCAGTTCATCTGTATAGAGGAGCTATGCAAGAAAGAACCAAGATCTCGACAACATGAAACAAGAGCCTTTCCCTCATGTCAGTTGATGGACCTCGTTGTTGGGACTCTCATACGCTCACTGCTCAATCCTGATGATACTCTGTTTGAGGTCGCACTGCCGCAGCAAGGTGCTGAACAAACTTGGCTCGTACCTGAAGCGCACCCTGCACGGTCAGTCGCGTAGAGAGAAGTGAGAGATGAAGCGGATAAACCACAGACGTGAGAGTAAATGCTGGAGACGCAGTAAAGCCAGCAGGAGGGGTTAAAGCCGGCAGAAGGGGGTAAAAGACGGGAGATTTATTGCATGTTTGTACCTGAAAGAGGAAATCATTTTCGAGCGGAAGGTTATCAATCTTACAGAAGAAGTGAACTGGGACAGAGCGCTGTTTTCATTCAGTCTAACCAGTAAAACATCGCACAGTTTCGGCCCCTTTGCTCGCGATAAAAAACCTTTGCACAGTTTTTGGCCCTTTTGTATGTGAATTAATAAAAATATGACAAAACTATGATTTTCTATTTAATTATAACGTGATATATTACTATCTTCTCTAGTCTAAACACTATATTATATATATATATATGTATAAACAATATCGCACATCTTTAAGCCTTCCCAATCTGAGAGGAAAATTGTATATGTTCAGAAGGTTCCTGTAATAAGATCATCTATCAGCACAAAGGTCTTCCCGAGATGGCTCTTTCTCATGCTTTTAAGCCTCCCCCACCTGGAAAGATCTAGCAGCTGGCCAAGAATAAACAGCTTACCGTAGTACCCGGAAGAACTTTTTTTTTTTTGCATGAGGTACGGACGGGCGAGAATACACCACCTTTGTTTCCCTTGTGGGGACCATGCTAGCCATCCCATTACCCGCCGTTCTTTTAAACCCTTGCAGTAGTTGTTGTGAAGATGCAACAGTCGCGTCTGTGAGTCGCAGGCCCGGGAAAGGGGGGGGGGGAAATCCCTCAGGGACTGGTAAGCTTGTTACCCAGTCACACTGAATCCTTTGTTACTGGTTTCTCTCCCATCCTATCTAGGAGTGATTGAGTTTGGGGAGGTTCAAAGGTGATCATTACCCTACGCCTTCTTTATAATTGTAGTAATTACATCAGAAATAAGCCTCTCTCTCTCCTATCCCTTGGGGGATTGTTTAAACATATTAAATCTTGTACCGCCTCGCAGCACATGAGCCTTATGAAGGACCATCCCACTTATCACATTTTTTTCACACTCATTATCTCTGGTGGAATCTGCCCTCCTGCCATGCACACCTGAATCCTTTTTTGTACTGCCTCTCCTATCTATCAGGTGATTGAGTTGGTGCTGGTGTCAGATGTTGACTCATTACCTACTTCGCCTGTACTTAGTAATTACACAGAAATAAATCTCTCTTATCCCCTGGGGGATGATTAAACATATATTAAACTTTGTACCCCCTGACAGCACTTGTGCTTATTGCAGACCACCCCAGTGTGTATCACATTCTTTTCCACACTCAATTATCCCGGAATCTGCACCTGCACACCCGTTATCGCTTTGTTGCTGACTTTTTGTCACTTATTATAAAATTTTTTTTTGGCGCATTAGGAAAATAGAAGTTCTCTCTATCCCTTAGGGGCAATGCATTAAATCATCTTAAACAATTACAACTGTCACTACAAAACCCCATCATTATCGTCCATTTTCCCCATGGTCATTATACGCGGTGTTTCTAGATCGACCACTATTACTACTCCGCGTAGTCTCTCAAACAATGCTTTCTGAGACGCGTCATAAAAGTCAGAACGTGCATTGGGTTCCGCCAGCTAGTCACTGTTACACCACTAGTCGTTCAAGGTTGGCTTCTACCCTTCTAGTTGTGGGTCAAACACGTTCATTATACGCTGGAAGAAGACAGCCGCGGTTACATAGCCCGAACACAAGGGGAGTGGACGGGTAGTTATACAATCCATCTTTGAACAGTGTTAAAGAAGATTTTTTGAGCATCGTTCAGTAAGCGGGACTTGATAATAGCCTCGTAAGAGATCTCCGGCTGACAACTGGTGATCCTGACAAACGCGATCAATAAGGTGTCAATTGCGAAGTACGAGGGATAACCATCAGGCAAGGTGACAGAGCTCACACTTTGCTCCTGTTAAATCAGTGTCACATCCTGAATACTGAGTCCTTCAGGTTTAGGCACTAAAATACAGGGTAGTATGCCCATGGACTTTTACTGCGCTCAATAAGTCCGTGAGATAACAGAAAATCAACCTCTTCTCTCAATGCTTTATGCTTTTGGGACTCTCCTATTTGGTGATTGCTTAATGGGTGATGACTCCCGTACATCAACGTCTGTTACACCCAGAGTACAACGTTTAGGAACATCACTGATCCAATTCAGGGGAAAATTCACAAATCATGTTTTCTAACATCACCAGCTTTATCAATTCCATGGTTACTAAGAAAATCGTTCTAATGATTGTAGAGTCACTGATTTTCTAAAAACGAAACCTCTATACCTTCTAAGAGATGTCAGTAGACTGACGTTTTCTTCCTCTGTTCCTAGGGAAGAATATGAAAGTGTAGTAGGTAGAGGGACTAGCGGTAGAATGCCTTGAGCGTGGTTTAACATTTGGTACACATGATTAGATTTCTTTTTCCCAGGCGTAGTACCTAAATAAATTTACGTCGCTTAGTTTTTCACTTACTTCCACGGGGACCATCATACCTGGCTTGTAGAGCATGAACCTTGTACTAAGTTGTCCGAGCCTTCAACCTTATCTCTGCTTTAAAAGAGAACGTGAGACAGCACATGTCTATAATGTTGCTTCATTCTAGCTTGGGCTGAACTAGGTTTTTCGAAGTAGCTCTTAGAGGCTGTCAAATGTGCAGCATTAATGAAGGTGAAGTAGCTCAATGAAGGAGTTGATTCCTCTGTCCAGACACGTCTTTACAACACTGCGATGGGAAGCAAGGGCACCACGCTCACTTGGTGTCCGAATATTATGTTCAAACGGACTAAATCCAGAGGACTTTCTTGCTCACTTTTCTCTCATAGGCCGAAACAGAAGGAAAAGGTATTACCCTTCATCCCTTAAGTTCTAGAGAAACATTGTTCATAATAAGATCTCATCATGGACTTTCAGTGTCTGATGAAAATCTGTAGAGCCCGCCTTGTGACTGTGGATGATAACTGGTTGAAAGTACAGATTTTATTCCTAGGTGGGATAATGCTTCTCGAAAGATCTTAGAAGTGAAATTAGATCCCCGATCTGACTGTATCTCTCGTGGCAATCCAACCTGGGGGAAAAATTTCATCAGCGCTCTTACAATAGCACGAGCATTAATTTTCTCATAGGAAATAGCTTCGGGATAGCGTGTTGCAGCGTCCATAATAGTAAATAAGTATTGGTTTCCTAGTTTGGTTCTAGGCAAAGGACCAACACAATTTAATAAAAAGACGTAAAAAAATGGTTCACCATGCACGGTGATAGGAATGAGAGGCGCAGGTGGAGGTGTGTGCGCTGGCTTGCCTGTCACTTGACACACGTGGCAACGTCGCACATGATCAGCTACTGTTTCCTTCATCTTTGGCCAAGTAAAATGTTTTGCCAGTTTACCGAGTGTCTTCTTGACACCCAAATGTCCTCCTATGGGACTATTGTGAGCAAAATCAATGGCTTGTTCACGAAATGTAACTGGTAACACAACAAGATACTTGACTGTGTTGGAAACACTATCAACTGACAACTTACATGTATTTTTCTCCATCAGTACACCGTTACTATAATAGTAACAATTATCGAGATCCTTTGCTTCACTCTCAGTAACTGCTATATCTCTCAGTCTTTCCAGTGACTGATCAACAAACTGATCCTTGATTAAATCATCATGAGTTAGAAATTTAACGTCAGGTGTGTCCTGACTAGGTTGATGACCAGGGGGAGTCAGTGTTAATGATCCTGGGCGCAGAGCGTCACTAAACAACATATTCAACCCCAAATCATTGTCATCAACTAACTCAACAGGAGACAAGGATGGTTGTTGTATCTTTGACATAGCTCTAGTAATTGCACTGAGAGGAAATAAAATAGGTTTCTCTCTACAAGCTTCAATGGCATAATTATCATCAGTGGTATTATCAATCACAAGTGGTTCTTTACATATACCAGCATGAAGGATATCGTTCCCTATCAACAAGTCTACTGACCTGATGGGAAATACACTACTGGATATACCCACTGAAATATAACCAGTATAATAGCTTGTTTCAATATAAATTTTGTGCAGAGGCACTTTTATAACAGCCCCTCCATAGGCTTCTAACAATACATCTATCTTGCAATAGGTATCGTCAGTTATGGGCAGTACATCTTCTCTTAATAACGTGAGATAACTGCCAGTGTCTCTGAAAGAAATTATCTCAGTTAGATGTGATTCGTCAAATCCTACTTTATCTCTCGAAAAGTAAGGACTCATCGCTGAACGAATCTTTTCGTCAGATACACTTTCTGACGCTAGTCATCTATCCTGAGTAACATTATCTAAAATAGTAGGATCAGAGGAATTGCTAGGCTTTCGGTGCCTTTGTTGCTCGGATGAGCATACGACTTGAGTGGGGGCGCCAGCCGCACGACTGTATCTCGCATCTCTTTCTAATTTATAGCAATACTCTCTAGTATGTCCTTTTCTGCTACAATAGGTACATTTAACTTTCTTCTTCTCGATACCAGATTTTTGTCTAGCCACAGAGACAGTTTCAGGATTGTGAGTTTTCCTGGTAAAGGTACGAGAAGTTACAGTAGCAGATACATCAGGCCGGCAATGAGCAGTTGATTTAGGTTGCCAACTTCTAGGACAATTTTTAGTTACCTTGTTTCTTTGTGTTTTAGTACGTACAAGTTTGTGAGAAATTTCATAATTGTCTGCTAAGGCTGCAGTTTCCAGAATATCCGAGGTAGTATGATCGATCAGATATTCTTGTATGTCAGCAGGCATACAGTTGTTAAACTCTTCGTGTAGTAACAACTGAACAAGGCTGTCGTAGTTGGTACATTTAGCAGCTCTAGTCCATCTCTCAAATGCAACTTTTTTCTCACGAACAAACTCTACACAAGTTTGATCTTGTCGTTGTAACATACGAAATGCTCTCTGATAACTTACAGGCAACAAGTTATATGTCTCTAGAATAGTTTGTTTGACAGCGTCATAACTAATGTACTTAGCAAATGGTAAAGCAGCCGTACAAGTTTGAGCTCTTCCCGTCAAAGCAGTATGAAGCAATGTTGCCCAGTGCTTACGTGGCCAGTTCATAGCACGAGCCTGGTTCTCAAACACATCAAAATATGTGTCTAAGTCACTTTCAAAAAACTTAGGAACCATTGATGCAGCTTTCTGCACATTAAATGTGTCCTGTGATATATCAGTCTGTTGTCTTAACAGACGAACATTTTCTCTTTGGAAATCTTCTTTGTTCAATTTCCTCTGTGCCTCAATTTGTGCAGTCTGCAACATAATGAGGCGTTCAAACCTCTCAAACTGTTCCTGAGAGATAGGACCAGTAGGTAATGGAGTAGGGAAATTAACATGTTCTGGACGGTCCTTAGGTCGGACACTTGGTCCAGCCGTCTCTAGAGTGTCTAGATCTGGTCTAGGATACGTAAATACAGGTGTAGCATACACTGTACTAGTATTAGGCTGTGTCATACTACCAGCTATACTCTGTACTATAGTGTCAGTAAAGGAAGGAGCGAGCGAGAACTGATCTACACTAGGCTCAGACACTAGGCTCACTTCTGCTCTAGTTGCTCTTTCTTCAACTTCAAATAGAGCCATACTTCCTAATTGTGACACTAGGCTTTCTGAATCTGAATCATAATCAGACATCTCTGTATGAGCAGGAAACAATATATCTTTAATTAATGCTCTGACAGTTTCAGCGGTGTAATTCCTGTTATACGTCACACCGAGATATTTGGCTACTCGCCAACACGTCTGAAGTTTTAATGTACTTAACTCAGACAAAGTCAGAGTATCAATTAACTGTTTCACTTTGGCATACATCACGAAAATAATTGTACTACGAGAGAGTGATCATGGGAATCTATAATCCTAATAGGAATTTTAGTGTTGGTTGTCTTAGAGCTAGAACTCATAAACAGTATTTCCATCTCCTTGGATCAAGAGACTCAGTCAGGTACATACATCCACCTGGTATGTTGTACAAAACTAAACTCAAAGTCTTCAGATTAGGAAAGTACTCAAAGTGTTTTAACCATAGAAGTACTAGTATGCAAAACTGGACAATTTCTAAAACAAAACCCTTTGGATCAAGAGCATT
>NC_069407.1:323619-347136 GCF_026875155.1 Cherax quadricarinatus | reverse complement strand
TTCCCCTTTTTTTTACGGAGCCCCCGTGCCCCCTTGTTATGTCATCCGGACCCGCCCTGAAAGTCACCGTAGGATGAACAAGACGGACCTTTAGTGGAAGAGGTAGAGGCTCCTGCAAGCTAATCCACTTATGCCCACATTCGCTACCAAATGGTGAAGAGACAACAGTATCTACAAGACATTTGCCCCAGTTGAAATCCCCATTAGTGTGGAATCTAAAGATACACCAAAAAGATGTGAAAGATGCTTCGTTTTTCCCTGGAAAGCCCCTTGAGATTTACCCCTACGGAAATAGAGGATTCTGCTCCAGCAGTTAGCCCAAACCCCTGGAAAATATTGAACCTGGTGAAGAGGCTCAAGGGCTACGAAGGTCGGGACGTGTAACGTCGCCCACCTAACAGTTTGGGAGATTACTGCCCTCTGATATTTTGAAGGGGGAGATTGTAGGATACTGCTCCTGTGGGGAGCAGCAGCAGGATAATACTGCACCACCTCTCGGGGCCCTTAACAACAACAACAGTTTGGTTTGTGTCATGGGCGCCAACACTTGGTGTGTGATTCTCTTCTCTTCTACTATCCCTATATTAGTGATGCAGATTACATGGTGAGTTTAAATATGTGGCCTGTAGTTATAACTTTTCTCTTGACATATGCAAGACATCACCATCCCTGTAGAAGCCATTATTAGATGTACTAGTCATTATATTTTGTTGTTGCAGAAGTACTATGAAGATTCTATGTTCAATAAAGCCTAGAGATAAGGCCTGTGTTTCTATCACAACAACCTACCCAACTGGCAATAATTTGGGATTTTCCTTTAAGTCTTTTAGGCTTGATGATATGCTCACTTAGATGGGATGGGTCCATGCAGAGAGGGTATCCAAAGATTATGATACTGACCCATTTTTTAAAGTGGTGAGTGTCTGATGGAGGTCGGAGCAGCTTAATATCCCCATAAGGTGTACTAAGTAGATCATTAATCAGCTCTTTATTCTGTTCCACAAACACAAAGTTGTGTGTGTTTTTCCTAAATTTGATCCTTGAGTTAGGATGCTTGTTTACAGCTTCCATTAGCCATGCACACTTAGCAGGCAGCGGGGTGTTGTCAGGGAAGTTCAGCTTAACACATTTTTCCCTTTTGAAGAAAGATTTTCTTGCAGCCTCTGTGCACCAAGGACGTTTAGTATCACATTGTGTACGAGTCAAGTGAGTCTAAACTACGTCGACGCTCTAGCCTTTCTCACTTTTTCTCTTTTGTTTACTTTTAAAGGTCTGGAAGCTATCTTCATTTCCATCACCTGCGAAATAGGTTCCTCTTATGACAGTTGCCATGTTTGCCAGTGATGATATCTGGTGTAAGACTAAACAACACAAAAATTTCCTCGCATTTATCTTTCCTTATAGCTTATGCAAGAGAAAAATTTTCCCACTACAAAGTCAGAAGTCCAAAATAGATCACAAGACACAAGTGCTCAAGTTCAATGAACACCTCCAACCATACTCAACCCAGACCACCACCACTCAATACGACACACACCCCACCAAAAACACACTCAGAGACCTCTTGTATGTGTGTTAATAATATGGTACATATAATGATATAATGGATGGTACAGGCGAGGTCTTACACCTTATCACAAATTACAAAGATGAAAAGAGAGAGAGAGAGAGAGAGAGAGAGAGAGAGAGAGAGAGAGAGAGAGAGAGAGAGAGAGAGAGACAGACAGACAGACAGACAGACAGACAGACAGACAAAGTAGGTAATATTGAGCATAAAATTAGAATTCTGACATACATCACATTAAACAAGAGGTTCAAATTCAATGATAACTTCCACTTGAGTTAGTTCAGGCTACTGCCACGTAATGTACCTCACTGAAATAATAATATAGCAGACATCACAATGAATGCTGAAGACAACCTCTTACCCCAACCATAGATTGTAAACAGTATTACTAAAAAAAAAAAAAAAAAAAAAAAAAAAAAAAAACTAGGTAATGTTACAATGACAATGAGATAAATCACTCTGGTCGACTTCCTTGGTCCATCCTGGGTAACTCATACGTTACTATGTTATACATGTATGCAAGCATAAGTGTGCAGCTGTAGATAGATGAACCAGTACGTAAACATTCTCACTTACACACGCGTTACTATGTATGACAAGTGTTACCAAGTACACCAAGTGTACACTTTATCACTTAGAATACACTTTTGTTGATGTAAATATAGGTGAGAGTGGTACACCGCTGGTCGTAATAAGCACACTGAACTTCTCAAGGTCACACACTAGGCCCAGCTTCTGGAGTTACCAGCGTTTTAATGTGTTTATTATGTGTCAGTGCGTGTCTGCAGTCATTAAATTGGTGTATCAGAAGTTAAACACTACAATCCATCGACACCATGCCTAACCCTTCTCGGGTAGGGTAGGTGCCTGAGCCCGAGCCTTTAGCTCATAAGACTGTCATTCCCATTTGCCCCCTTGTGGCTGGGATGGCAGACCAGAGAGGCCTAGCTTGTGGCTAGGCCTGGGGACAGTTGGTCCCAAAGATGAGGAGGTACTTGTGCCTCCTCCCATGGGAGACATAGGTCTCAGACACTCCCTAAAGAGGGAGCCAAGGCCGGGCCACCACTTGGAAAAGGCCCGGGCCGGGAGAATACCGGCTAATCTTTAACTAACTAACTAACACTACAATCCAGTTGATCAAATAGTCTAAAACAATTTACACAATGTATAACTAGAAGTATAATGATTGCAAATTGTTACTATTACAATTTTAACTAGGCGCTAGACCCACTAGATGAGATGGCAAGGAACATAGATGTTAACAGGCTGACTCTTGCTTAACACAGTTGAAAGGTAACCGAATTACTCAAGTAAGAAAGTATTCATGAAACTGAACATTATGCAGGAGTAAGCTTGTTCACAGTAAAAATACAAAGCATAAGTTACACACTCACACGACAGATCAACACTGCAATTTGAAATATTACTGGGAATTTAGCAGTAAAGTTTCAGTCTGAACGAGAAATGTATTAGAAAAAAAAACCCATGACACAGGACAAGCAATTTAATTATGTAAACCCTATTTAATAGTTCAGTACACTGAGCAGAGCATGTGTTACACTGATTTATCAAATGTAAGGAGTCACTACACTGAAGTACACTCTGGGGCCTTTTAAAGTTTTTAATACAGGCTTACAATGACAATTAACTTTTGGGGAAAGCAGCACTTAACACTTCTAGCACACGTATGACAGATGAATGTTCACTGTGTACAAGCCAATCACCACAAGCTTACTATGTTTATAAGTGAACCTCTGGCATGTCCCGCTCAAAATGTCAGCACTGCAATGCTCGTCAAATTGTTCTCAAGCCACTACAGGAAACACTGGTATGCCAGCAGCACTGCAGAACGTATTTCAGACATGCTGGGCCTAGGACAGCATTACTGCAGGCTGCCTTAGCTTGTTCTGGCTAGCTTTTGTGCTGCCTCAAGCTTGCTTGACTGGCTCACCAAGCCCGCGCCAACCACCGGACACCTGCTTGCAGCAGGCAGGCAGGCAGGCACACAGGAGACACTCGCAAGATGAGCGGAGTGCGGCACAGAGGACACGGGCACTCAAGCACCCATGTGGTCTGGCAAAAAAAAACGCCTCTAGACCACAAGCAATAGAGGCGAACGATGAGTTCCAAATCGAGGAAGGGGAAGGAACAAGGAAAGGATATTCACCTCGCTAGACACAGGCAATATGGGTGTAGTTTGGTCTGCAGGTCGCAGTGCAATTTTCAAGGTCATTCACTGGGCCCACATCGTCCGAGAGTTACCAACCCTGTACTACTTGTTAACTCCCAAAACCCCCAGCACTTAACATCTAACACGTGTCTTTGGGTGACAGACAAATTTTCACTACATAAGAACTAGTTCTCACAACACCGAAGGTACGGCCGGACACTGTAGAACGTTCACAAAGGCATTCTGGGGTTCAGAACAGATGTAGCCTTGGCCCTTTAACTTTGGGTGGCTTGGAGCGCTTTTGGCCTGGATCAGCTAAACTCGCCCGTATCCCATATGTAAAATAATGGCGACGAGTTAAGGGATACCGGTGAATAGGAATAGTCGAGGAAGGGACATTCACCTCACTAGACACACGCAGTATGGGTGAAGTGGGATGCGGGTCTTATAGTGCCATTTTCAAGGTCACCCCGCAGGGCCCGACATTCCTCATCATTTTAAGCCTACGTAGGTACTGATGGTAGCACAATGTCCTAAGTCAGCGTAACCACTCATGCAAATAGTTACAACAAATCTGCAGCACTTGCGGAACTCAGAGAGTAGAGTACAGCGGGGCAGCAAATTTCACCTCTTTCACTGCACGTCGTTGATAGAGGCGAACGGGTTTAGTTTAAAGAGGAGAGTTGGGGATACAGGAGAACAGCAAGGTAACTGAGCACGCACATTCGCCTTTCTTCACATAGTCAATATGGCGAAAGTCTCAGGCAGGTGATGCAGTTTCCTCGCTCAAGGTCAAGGCTGAGCAGACTTCTCAAGAGTTACCACACACTGCAATACTCGTAGAGATTGTTACTCACTGAAACTTGCAGAACTTCTAGCACACGTGGGCTTGGAGTGAAAGACGAATTTTCAGTGTGTGGACACCTGGGTTACCAACTCAAAGTAGAATGCACACTCCTCGTTATTCCTCAGGTTGGTAGAGCGATGAGTTGTGAGCATTTTGAGAGGCACGAGTAGCAGTGGACTAGCAAAATTCGCCTCTACACTCTATGTTGATAGAGGCGAAAGGCTGAGGGCAAATGAAAGGCAGAGGGGAAGCAGAGGCCTGTGAGGGCCTTTGCAAAAAAGGAAAACTATTTCCAGTGTTTGACTAGGTATATCCTTAGTCACAGCTCGCACATAAGAGTTCTCACAAAAAATGAAGCTGTCTTCCAACAGTAGGAGTTTTAATTGATGACTTATCAGTCGGGAGAAATGGGTAGGCCTGTGAATTAGTAGGGCCAGATCCCCAACACACGTCTACTCCCCTCAACCACTCAGCCGAGACTGTATATATATAAGTGAGTGATTGTGGCTGAAAAACGTTAATTTTAAATGGAGAAGTGCCCAAATACACGTCAAAATGTTCCAATGACACCACAAGAGCTAGAGCCTCTTTCTCAATAGTGGCTAATTTTTCTGGTGTCGTTTAAGCTTAGATGAATAGTAACATATAGGATGGAGAATATCAGGGATGTTGACTGTTGGAGCAGCACAGCCCCACTGCATAGCCACTCGCATCTATATGTAAAAAAAAAGGGAAGATTGAAATTAGGACTCTTCAACACAGGAGCAGAGGATAGCAAGCGAAATCAACCTTTTGAACGAGTCTGAACAATCACTAGTCCAGGTGAACTGAACTTTGGTATAATGAACACCCGTAAGAGGTGTAGGTGGAGGTTTTGGGGTTTCTGGCTTGCCTGTCTCTTGACACACGTGGCAACGTCGCACATGATCAGCTACTGTTTCCTTCATCTTTGGCCAAGTAAAATGTTTTGCCAGTTTACCGAGTGTCTTCTTGACACCCAAATGTCACTCCTATGGACTATTGTGAGCAAAATCAATGGCTTGTTCACGAAATGTAACTGGTAACACTAAGAGATGCTAGACTGTGTTGGAAACACTATCAGCTGACAAATTACATGTAGTTTTCTCCATCAGTACACCGTTACTATAATAGTAACAATTATCGAGATCCTTTGCTTCACTCTCAGTAACTGCTATATCTCTCAGTCTTTCCAGTGACTGATCAACAAACTGATCCTTGATTAAATCATCATGAGTAAGAAATTTAACGTCAGTTGTGTCCTGACTAGGTTGATGACCGGGGGGAGTCAGTGTTAATGACCCTGGGTGCAGAGCGTCACTAAACAACATATTCAACCCAAATCATTCGTCATCAACTAACTCAACAGGAGACAAGGATGGTTGTTGAATCTTTGACATAGCTCTAGTAATTGCGCTGAGAGGAAATAAAATAGGTTTCTCTCTACAAGCTTCAATGGCATAATTATCATCAGTGTTATTATCAATCACAAGTGGTTCTTTACATATACCAGCATGAAGGATATCGTTCCCAATCAACAAGTCCACTGACCTGATGGGAAATACACCACTGGATATACCCACTGAAATATAACCAGTATAATAGCTTGTTTCAATATAAACTTTGTGCAGAGGCACTTTTATAACAGCCCCTCCATAGGCTTCTAACAATACATCTATCTTGCAATAGGTATCGTTAGTTATGGGCAGTACATCTTCTCTTAATAACGTGAGATAACTGCCAGTGTCTCTGAAAGAAATGATCTCAGTTAGATGTGATTCGTCAAATCCTATTTTATCTCTCGAAAAGTAAGGACTCATTGCTGAACGAATCTTTTCGTCAGATACACTTTCTGACGCTATTCGTCTATCCTGAGTAACATTATCTAAAACAGTAGGATAAGAGGAATTGCTAGGATTTTGGTGCCTTTGTTGCTCGGAAGAGGATACAACTTGTGTGGGGGCGCCAGCCGCACGACTGTATCTCGCATCTCTTTCTAACTTATAGCAATACTCTCTAGTATGTCCTTTTCTGTTACAATAGGTACATTTAACTTTCTTCTTCTCAATACCAGATTTCTGTCTAGCCACAGAGACAGATTCAGGATTGTGAGTTTTCCTGGTAAAGGTACAAGAAGTTACAGTAGCAGGTACATTGGGCCCGGGAAATGAGCAGTTTATTTAGGTTGCCAACTTCTAGGACAATCTTTAGTTATCTTGTTTCTCTGTGTTTTGTACGTAAAAGTTTGTGAGAAATCTCGTAATTGTCTGTAATGCTGCAGTTTCCGAATATCTGAGGTAGTATGATCGATCAGTATTTTGTATGTCAGCAGACATACAGTTGTTAAACTCTTCGTGTAGTAACAACTGAACAAGACTGTCGTAGTTGTTACACTTAGCAGCTCTAGTCCATCTCTCAAATGCAACTTTTTTCTCACGAGCAAACTCTACACAAGTTTGATCTTGTCGTCGTTGTAACGTACGAAATGCTCTTTGATAACTTACAGGTAACAAGTTATATGTCTCTAGAATAGTTTGTTTGACAGCGTCATAACTAATGTACTCGTCATTCGTCTCTCAGCCCTTGAGTAGAGAGGACGTGTGCTGCTGCTACCCCTTGGTGTTGACTGGGTGCAGTAATATTTTCACAACATGGCGCAGGCTTGTCGCCGGAGAGTCAATACAGTCTGTATTGAATTAACCAGTGGAGCTATCACTGGGCCGTCTATGGAGCTACTTCTACCAGCAATAATTAGAGACACCTACGGCGTAGCTACTGAAGAGATTTGTGGACTTGCCTTGAATGGAACGAAGAGGATATTTCTTAAATTCAATTCGACGAGTATGTATGAGACAGTGGTTAACAAGTTTCAGGAAGTGGCCATACCTGTGAATCATGCTGTCACGGTGAGGATGCATGATGTATCAAGTTACTTCACTTGGGTGAAGATCAGGAATGTGCCATTTGAGGCGGATGCATCTGACATAAGGTTTGCCATGAGTAAATATGGGACGGTACACACGGTTACTGCCGGAAGATGGTCAGCTGGTACGTATATGGGAATACCTGAGGGTACGTACTCTGCAAAGATGACGATACGACATCCTATACCGTCGTATGTGGTGATGGAAGAATTCAGAACTCAGGTATTTGTGACATACGCAGGGCAACGACGCACTTGTTGTGTGGGTCGTATGAACACCTGGCAGCGCAATGTGGTAGAGGATGTGGAGACAACAACCTGCAACAACGAAGAAACGTAGAGGTGAGGAGAGTGGAGCAAGAACAGCCTTTTTCGACACTGACTCCGCAGAGTGCGTCATGGAGTGAGGAGGTTGAAAAGGGCCCAGAGAAGATGGCAGGTGCTACGAGTGGGGGGGATTTCCCCTTCCTTGGACGTGGTTCAGGCATTGGAGGAGATCATCGCAGAAGTGAATGATAGCAAGGAGGAAGCATTGACGACGCTTGTGGATATTTCGGGCACGGGGCCGTACAGGAAGAAGGCACGATCCTGGATCTTGGGAAATTATGGAGGACGGAGGGGCGAAGGGTTCGTCCTAAGGTGTGTGAAAAGGGCTGTCTTGCGGTGAATACGGGGGAGGTTGAGTTTCATCATGGGATGAGCTTGATGACGAGATGCGTCGACGGTACGACGCGAAAGCGCGCAGCAGTGCTTTATGATTCAGATAAAAGTGCTTATGCCCGCACAACGTTCAGGGAAGAAAACATGGGGGGAAATGTCACGCAGAGGGGTTCAAAAGACACTCAGGGACAGGGATCGAGTAAGAGTGCACAAAAAGGGGGGGGGGGGAGGGATAAAGTGCAATGAGGCGATCAGGTGACAAAAAGGTTGTGTCAAGAGGGAAACCACCTTTGTCGGTTTTAAGTGCTTGACATTGAACATCAATGGTTTGAGGTCGCAGAGAAATGTGAGTGGTTTAGGGAGTTTTTGGAGCGTCATGCTGTTGACGTTGTGTTCTTGCAGGAGCAAATTATAGACAGGGTTTTATGAGTTGAAGGTGGAGGGATATAAGGTGTATGTTGAACATGGGGTCAGATTGAAAGGCGGTGGGGCTTATTGGTAAAGGAACAGCCCGTTGGTTGTACAGGCTTTGTGAAGGGGGGGAGGGGAGGGTGATACGTGTGGATGGATTATGGGTCAGGTACAGATGACGTTGGTGTGTGTGTATGGACCGGCAGAGGGAGACGTACGGGTTAAGAATAAATTTTGTGAGGGACGGTTGGTTTACTACTTGCGTGATTGCCAGGGTAGCCGTGATAGGAGGTGATTGGAACTGTGTGATAAGGCGTAAGGATGTGGAACCGAGGGGGGCGGGGCATTGTATGGGAACATTGGGAGAATTGTTATCAGGGTGGGTTTAATCGATATCTGTGGGGGGGGGAGGTAGGCATACATTTATTAGGCGGGGGTATGCTGCTAGGCTCGATCGTTTGTACGTTCCCAGAAGGGTAGTAATACTAGGGTGGGGTGTTGGATGTGGTATTTTCTGATCATAGGGGTGTTATGGTGGATTTGGGGTTTGGGGAGGGGTTGCCACGAAGGGGTAGGGGGTATTGGAAGTTAAATGTAAAGTTGCTGCATGAAGAAGAATATAGACAGTCATTTAAAACAGTTTTGGGAGGGGTTGGAGGCAGAAGCGCCTGGGAATGGTGGATCTGGTTAGATGGTGGGACTCGGTGGCGAAATCAGGTTTTAAAGGATTTTTTTTGTAATGGGAGGGAATATAATAGGTTAAAGTAGGGGTTTAAATTTCTTATCTTGAGGGGCAGTTGAGGGCTTGCTACGAACGGGGGAGGGTTAGTTACCCGGTGGAGATATTGAGGGATTAAAGGAGAGCATTAGGATTTGCAAAATGAAAGATTTGATGGTGCACGCGTTTTGGCGGGGTTGGAGGAGGTGTTATGGGGTGATAGGCCACCCGGGTGTGTATTGAGAGGACAGCGTAAGAGGAGAGCGGCGACGGAGATGAGGGATTAACTGTTCATGTGGGGATGGGCGGGTATAGGGAAGGGCAGGTATTGATGTCGACTGAAGGTATGAGTGGATATCTTGATGTATGGTTTTAGGGGCATATGCACAACTGTGGGTATACGAGATGATGCTTTAAAGGGGAAAAGGGTTGGTTATGTGCAATGCGAGCTTGATGGTAGAGATAGGGGGAAATTTGGGGAAAGACAGATTACGGAAGGGGAAATTTGGGAAAACTATAGCAGGTGCAAGTTTAGGTAAGCCACCCGGGGGTAGACGGGGTTTCCTAATGATTTTTAGTTAAGAATTGGGAAAATATTGAGGAGATTTTTTAGTCAGATTGTTCAATGTAATGAAGGAAGATGGGGCAATGGGTGAGCAGCAAAGGACTGCTGTTGTTGTATTAGTGCCGAGGGTGACAGACAACGGTAGAAGATTCCATGCAATATCGCTTATGTCGGTGATTAAAGTATTTGCAAGGGTATTAGGGACAGAATCAAACAGGTTTTAGGTAAAGTAATTGATAGAGGACAAATATGGCATACCGGGTAGATCAATGTATGAAGGGCATGGAGTTATTAGGGGGTTTTATAGAGCATAGGGGGGAGGGGGGGGGGGGTGTTTTTTGGGTCTGGATTGGAGAGCTGCTTATGATAGCGTAGAAAGGGATGCATTATGGAGTTTTATGCGTTGGTTGGGTTTCGGGAGGGAAAAATTTTTCTTGGGCAAAAAATTTGTATCTGGGTGCAGTTATGAGAATTCAGATTATGGACGACTAGGGATAGCATACAGATGGGAAGGGGTTTGCGACAGGGTGTCCTCTGTCGCAAATTTTGTTTGCATGTCTTCAGGAACCCTTTTATAGGGCAGTTAGGTGGAGTATGGCGAGAGCGAGGGTTGGTTTTGCACGAGAAGGGGAAGCGGGTATAGTGGGTTACGTGGATGATACGACTGTCTTGGTGAGGGATGTGAGGGATTTACATAAGGTAGGAAGGGTGATAGACGTTTTTGGTGAGGCTACGGGGATGAAAATTAATGTAGAAAGTCCAAGTATTTGGATCTAGGGGATAGTGTAAAATAATGGTGAGACTGTTGAGGGTGGGTGGCGTGATTAGATCAGTTGTTGATATGTGGATAGTGTACATGCGGAATGATAGGGATGCACAAGAGGCAAATTCGAGGCGCACGTGGATGGAGTTTTGAAAAGATTGGGAGGCTTGAGGGGAGAGCAATTATCGTTGCTCAAAGGGTTAAAGTCACGAAAGTCCTTTGTATAAACAAGTTTTTGGCACGTGGTGGCAATATTCCCCTTACGACGGTGTGAGGTGCAAAGGTTGCAACTGCGGGTTTCAGATTTATATGGGGATCAGGTTGTGACTGGCTAAGTAGAGGGGTGGTGTCGCTTCCCCTTAGCCCGGGGGGGCTGGGCTTATACCTCTTGAGAAACGTATGATGAGTGTGTTTCTGAAAAGGGGGTTTGTGAGGGAGGGGGGGGATCGGGGGGGGCTTGAATACTGCGCATGGATATGCAACGGTGGTGGAGGGGTAGGGATTTAATGTTTGGGGGCTATGTTGCGAATTTTACTGACGGTAAGGGATCCGAAACAGCTTAAATTGAAGGTCCTTGAGAGGGTGGGGGGGGGGTCTGTGGGGGCGGCAGTTGAGGGGGCATACCCTATGTATGCATGGGTTCTGTATGGAAATGTCTTCAACAACTACGTGTAAACCAAGTGTAGGGAGTTTTTGTTTAGGTTTTACATGGGATTTTGCCGTCTGGGGTTGTGGGTTTTTTAATAGGAGATTAAGGGAGGGTGGGAGTGCAAAGCGTGTGGGTGTCCGGAAACCATATTTCACGCTGGTGTACTTTTGTACTTGTTTTGAAGATGTGAGGGTCTGGCTAAGTAGGGTGTTATGGTTAGTGGGTGGGGAATGGGTTACGGTTTTTGCGGGTGTTAAGTTTAGATATAGGTGGGTGGAGTCAGCAGGTGGTGGGAATGCGATTGCGTATGTGGGTCACTGATTTTATTTATATATCTTGGCAATGAGGGAGGGGGGAGTCGAGGAAAGGATAAGAGTGTTAGGGGCCACGATGTATAGAACAAAGTGCCGCAAAAGGGATCTTTATGGGGAAGATGGGGGACAGCATTTACTGAAGGTTATCGTTTGATTCAGGTTGAAGGATTTAGAGATTTAAGTGTCAATTTAAGGGGTTGCGGCGGGCTAGTTTTCTTGAGTATGGACATGTGTATGGATGTTAGCTGTGTGGGGGTATGTTTGGTAATATAATAAATAAGCTTCTTTTGTGATGTGAGTTTGGTCGGGGGAGTTGTGTAAGATTTTGTTTTTCACATTGTTTTTCAGAAGGTATTGCATATAATATGTAAGTAGTGTTGTTGCACTACATTGTGTGTAAGTGTGAAGGGTAACATCTCACAGTATTTGTGTGTTTGAAGGTTTGAGGTGACACAAGGCATGATCTAAGTATGTTTGGTTTTTCTTTTTGTCCTCAAATGTGTTATACAAAGATAATTCTGTGGGGTATGTGATGTGTAGGTTTATAGGTATTCAACATGCTGTTGTGTGTTCCCTTTTCGGGTACTTTGTTTTAATTGTTATTTCAATGTACTTTGTATAGTATTATACAATGGTATTGTTCTTTGGGCCATATGAAGGGGTTTTTTTTTTTAGGTTATGTTTATGTTCTAGGTTTTTGTATGTTAAGATGTACTTATAACTGTCCCGCACCTGATAAAGGTTTTTTTATGCTATGTTCTTAACGTAAGTTTTGGCTGTATGGTATACAGATATATCTAGCCAGTTTATAGACGCATTCCTTTTGTGTCTGAGATTTTTGTATACGGGTTTATTGTAACTGTAATGAGTCGGTTTTAAGCTGTTTTCTTTGTATGTTTATTTGTATTTTGGTATATGGGATAAGTATGTAGATGTTCTAGTAGGATTATGATGTTAGAGATCCATACTGTTTCCTTTTATTTTTATTTTTATGTATACTGTATTGGTTATAAATAAAATAAAAAAAAAAAAAAAAAAACTAATGTACTTAGCAAATGGTAAAGCAGCCGTACAAGTTTCAGCTCTTCCCGTCAAAGCAGTATGAAGCAATGTTGCCCAGTGCTTACGTGGCCAGTTCATAGCACGTGCCTGGTTCTCAAACACATCAAAATATGTGTCTAAGTCACTTTCAAAAAACTTAGGAACCATGGATGCAGCTTTCTGCACATTAAATGTATCCTGTGATCTATCAGTCTGTTGTCTTAACAGACGAACATTTTCTCTTTGGAAATCTTCTTCGTTCAATCTCCTCTGTGGGGCCCCTATTTGTGCAGTCTGCAACATAATGAGGCGTTCCAAACCCCTCAAACTGTTCCTGAGAGATAGGACCATGGGTAATGGAGGAGTAGGGAAATTAACATGTCTTTCTGGACTGTCCTTAGGTGGGAAACCTTGGCCCGCCGTCTCTAGAGATTAGATCGGGTCTAGGATAAGTAATACAGGTGTACATACACTTACTGTATTAGGCTGTGTCATACTACCAGCTAAACCGTACATGTTCAGTGAAGGAAGGAGCAGCGAAAATGATCTACACTATGTTTGGGACACTAGGCTCATTCTGCTTGTTCCTTTCTTAACTTCAAATAGAGCCATACTTCCTAATTGTGACCTAGGCTTTCTGAATCTGAATCAAAATCAGACATCTCTGTATGAGCAGGAAAAAATTTAATTTTTAATTAACGCTCTGACAGTTTCAGCTTGAAATTTCCCTTTTTAACGTCACACCCGAATACTTGGGCTACTTGCCAACCCTGAAGTTTTAATGTTTTAACTCAGACAAATCAGAGTATCAATTAATGTTTCATTTGGCTACATCACAAAAATAATTGTACACGAAGAGTATTATGGAAACTATAACCAATAGGAATTTTATGTTGGTGTTTAGAGAGAACTAAACAGTTTTCCATCTCCTTTGGGACGGGGAGACTAGTGGGTCCATACTCCCCTGGTTGTGTACAAGTAAATCAAAGCTTTCAGATTGGGAAAGTACCGTGTTTGATATAGATGTACTAGTATGTCAAAGGGACAATTTCCCCAAACCCCTTTGGATAAAGGGGCCTCCCGGGACGGCCCCCATTTGTTACAAAAAACGCGATCAAAAGCTTAGAGATCTCCATGAATACAGAAAAGGGCTGCCCTTTTGCATCCAGCCTGTTTCTGGGTTTTCTAACAATAGTCTATCCTTTTTCCAATTACCTAAGAATTCTGTATTATTCAAAAGTGTTCAGGGTTTCAACGGTAGGACTAAAAGAGAAATTAAAATTTAAAAATTTATTAAGTTAAATTTTCTAGAGGTTTTATATCAAAGTAAATTAATTACAGCAAACAAATTTAAAAACAATCCTCGAGTTCAATATTATTTGCTGAAAAACACATATCCATTTTTAATTCTTAAATACCGCAGGTACATTTAAAATTTAATAAGATATTACAAATATGTACAAGTAATGTTTTCGTGAAGTGCTTTAAGTAGTTACTAGTCTCAAAACTCGAAAAACTTAAACAAGTGATGACAAAGTCCTCAAATAAACTAACTTCTTGACCGACTGGGAACCCGAACGTCTGCTTGAAAAAAAAAAAGAAGCAAGCCCAATAGCAATTGCAATATCAAACGACTGCGACACAGAATCAGGAATGGAAATAATAAACGACACTAAAGGGACCATCTTCAATCCTCCACAAGTTACAAACCCCCCAAAAACTGAATTATGTTCGCAAGGGAAAAGTGACTGTGACAATAACAGGAACCGTACAAAATTAGGCAAAGCTATACCGGGACCTGAGATGTTCAGATGCTTTGAGACACACAACCCCTTTCAACTTGAAAATCACTAAGTCTTTACAATTTTCTGAACAAATTTTACAGAACTAAAAAGAAAATGAGACAGACAATCTTCCAACCACCAAGCGATCACCAAGACTGAATACTTCACGAAGGGGGACACCCCCCCCCCCGATCACGGGGTGCTACGGGGCAATGCAGCTCGAAGCCGCAGAAAACGACGACAAGCGTAATTTCAGTAGTTTGACAATCAAGACTAACTGAGCAATTTTATATACATCCCAAAACATAAGTAAAAAAACAATATAACATCAAAAAATAATAAAAAGTATACTTTACGTTTAGTATTATCGCAAAAAAACAATAAAAATTAAATGAAAAGGTAATAAACAGACTTTGCAAAAAACCCTTTGCAAGTGTGACCATGGCGTAATGGCCAAAAAAGCATGCTAAAGGGAAAAACAGGGAAAAAATCGGTCGATGGATCTAAATTTCCCCACTAACAAAAAACAGAAGGGGATCGTCAAAAGAGAAAAATCCGAGGGAGCTACGGTGAAAAGTCTGTTCCACAAGGGGACAGTACTGCTCCCATCTTTTTCCTCTCCTTTTATCCGACATAGACAAAGGGTGTCGCCACAGCCCGTGTCTTTCCCTTTTCAGATGACACCCAATCTGCATACAGGTTTCCATTTCAGACACTGCAAGCTCCAGGGGACATCAACCAAAACTTTCAGTGGGCTGCAGAAACAATATGAAGTTCAACGATGAGAAATTTCAGTTACTCAGATATGGTAAACATGAAAAAAATTTAAAATTCGTCATCAGAGTACAAAACAAATTCTGGCCACAAAAAGAGCGAAACACCAACGTCAAAGACCTGGGAGTGATCATGTCGGAGGATCTCACCTTCAAGGACCATAACATTGTATCAATCGCATCTGCTAAAAAAATGACAGGATGGATAATGAGAACCTTCAAAACTAGGGGGGGCCAAGCCCATGATGACACTCTTCGGGTCACTTGTTCTATCTAGGCTGGGAAAATTGCTGCACACTAAAAGCACCTTTCAAGGGGGTGAAATTGCCGACCTAGAAAATGTACAGAGAACTTTCACGGCGCGCATAACGGAGATAAAACACCTCAATTATTGGGAGCGCTTGAGGTTCCTAAAACCTGTATTCCCTGGGAAAGCAGGAGGGGAGATACATGATTTATTAAAACCGGGAAAAACCCAGAGGGACTAGTACCGAACTTGCACACGAAAATCACTCATTACGAAAGCAAAAGACTTGGCAGACGATGCACCATCCCCCAATGAAAAGCAGGGTGTCACTAGCACGTTAAAAAGACCATACAATAAGTGTCAGGGGCCCGAGACTGTTCAACTGCCTCCCAGCACACATAAGGGGGATTACCAACAGACCCCTGGCAGTCTTCAAGCTGGCACTGGACAAGCACCTAAAGTCAGTTCCGGATCAGCCGGGCTGTAGCTCGTATGTTGGTTTGCGTGCAGCCAGCAGCAACAGCCTGGTTGATCAGGCTGTGATCCACCAGGAGGCCTGGTCTCAGACCGGGCCGCGGGGGCGTTGACCCCCGGAACTCTCTCCAGGTAAACTCCAGGTAATAATCATTGTAACCCATTCAGGGGTTGCAACAAAGATACTGAGGGGAATAGACATGGTGGACAGAGATAGGATGTTCCAGAGAGGGGACACAGAAACAAGGGGTCACAGCTTGAAGCTGAAGACTCAGACGAGTCACAGGGTCATTAGGAAGTATTTCTTCAGTCATAGAGTCGTCAGGAAGTGGAATAGTCTAGCAAGTGAAGTAGTGGAGGCAGGAACCATACATAGTTTTAAGAAGAGGTATGACAAAACTCAGGAAGCAGAGAGGGAGAGGAGCCAGTAGCGATCAGTGAAGAGGAGGGGCCAGGAGCTGCAACCACAATTAGGTTAGTACACACACACACACACACACTCACACACCCACACACACACACCCACACACACACACACACCCACAAACACACACACACACACGCACACGCACACGCACACGCACACACACACACACACACACACACACACACACACACGGGGCCAGGAGCTAGGACTCGACCCCTGCAACCACAAATAGGTGAGTACAAACACACATGGTAATGCATTATTTACAGCTAGCAAAGTCAGGGTATTTCTCCAGAATGGTCTGTAATATACCACTGTGGATAAAATACTTTGCCATTTCTTGAACATTTCTAAGTGAGTTGTTTCTAAATTCATTAATTTGATCACACTCCAGTACATAATGACGCAATGTGTGACAATAGTCCATCTGGCAAAGTTTACATTTCTTTTGATCTACATCTGGTGGTGGTGATTTAACCTGCCAAAGATACTTGTAACCCAGCCGGAGCCGGGCGGTAGTGACATCCAAGAGTCTGCTTATCTTGTTAGATGCACCATAGACATGTGGCTCCTCCTGCATGATGGAATGATGATAGATGGACTGACTTGTGTCAATCTCCCTAAGTCTTAAGTCAATAAAGTTCATTTGAAGTTCTTTTCGTATTATTGTTCTCAAACTGCTAACTGACAACCCAAGATTGTAATCTACCCCCTCTTTGAAAGCATACAGCTTAGCCAATTTATCAGTTCTATCATGCATCTGAAGACCAATGTGAGATGGAATCCACAGCATGTGCACTCTGACTCCACTGTCCACAATCTTACCATACCTGTGTCTGGCTTCTGACACAAGCATGCCATAATTTATACTTAATGAGTTGAGAGTATTTATGGATGACAGAGAATCAGTTACAATTAAAGTGTCAACCTTAGATACATGGACACATTTGAGTGCAAGGAGTATGGCAAACAGTTCTGTTTGAAGGGTAGAGGCCCAGTTATTGATGCGTGCTCCAATTTCTTTATGATAGCCATCACTCTGTATGACAACAGCAGCACTACCAGCTGCACCAGTGGACTTGTGAACAGAACCATTGCTGTGATAGAAACACAGGCCTTATCTCTAGGCTTTATTGAACATAGAATCTTCATAGTACTTCTGCAACAACAAAACATAAGAACATAAAAACATTAGAAAGGAGGAACACTGCAGGAGGCCGGGGGGGCCCATACTGGCAGGCCCTTTTACAATTCTTTCCAAACAAAAATTTGCCCAACCCAATTTTCAATGCCACCCAAAAATAACTCGAGTGAAAGCCCCACTAAACCCAACCCCTCCCCTATTACTTATCCCAACCCTAAATTTGAAACTCCCCAAAGCCCCACCTCAATCCCCAACTGGGTAGACTGTTCCCTCATCAACTACCCTTTTCCAAACCAATACATTCCTTGCCTTTTAAATCTAAATTATCTAATTTAAATCCATTATGGGGGTTCTCTTTTGGAGAGACATCCTCAAGACCTTATTAAATCCCTTTATTAAATACCTATCTTCCACTTATCCCTTTCGATCAGGTCCCCCCCTCATTCTTCGTCTAACAAGTAAATGTGATTAAGAGTCTTCAATCTTTTTCAAAAGGAAAAGTTTTCTAATGCTATGTATTAATTTAGTCATCTACACTGAATGTTTTCTAACGAATTTATGTCCATTCTGTAATAGGAGACCAGAACTGAGCTGCATAATCTAGGTGGGGCCCTTTAAATATGTATAAAACTGCAGAAGACCTCGGGCTTCTGTTGTTTCACTTCTTGAAAAAATCCCATTAATGATATACATCTAATAAGGCTTCTACGGGATGGTGATGTCTTGCAATTAAGAGAAAAGTTATAATACAGGCCACATTTTTAAACTCACCTTTTTAATCTGCATCACTTTTTTATGGATATAAGAGAAGAGAAACACACCATGTGTTGGGCCAGCCCACACGCAAACTGTTGTTGTTAGGGCCCCAAGAGGTGGGGCAGCATTATCCCGCTGTGCCCCCACAGGGCAGTATCCTACAATCCCCCTTCTAAAATATAGGACAGAAAAATCCCAAATGTTAGGTGGGGCGGGCGACACGTCCACGACCCTTTGCAGCCCCCGACTTCTTCACCGGCTCAATATTTTCCAGGGGGTTTTTGGGTAACTGCTGGAGCAGAATCCTCTATTTCCCTAGGGGGGAGTCTCAAGGGGCTTTCCGGGAGGGGAAAACGAAGAACTTTCACATCTATTGGTGTATTTGAGATTCCACACTAATGGGGGTTTTAACTGGGGGTAAAATTTTTTATAGTCTTAGTCCTTTCCCATTTTGGTAGCGAATGTTGGTGTAATGTGGATTGCTTGCAAGCTCTACCTTTCCCCTAAAGGGATTTGTTGTTTATCCTAAGGGATCTTTAGGAGAACGGGTCCAGGGTGACAAAACCAAGGGGCACGGGGGCTTCCGTAGAGGAACGACGTGAAAAGTTGAGGGTCTTTCATGAGGGGTTGCATTTTTGCTGTCACAGCAATGATAAAAGAGTGAAAGCATCAGGGGGACGTTTGCCATTTTTGAACATGTGTTTCCGAAAATTTGTGTTTTGTAATGCCTTCCGTAAGTACCATTGACGCTCCCTTTACCTTGCCTTGAGGGTTGTAGCTGTTGTTCTGCTGCATGCAATTCCTTTTTTAGCCAAAAACTCCTGAAGTTGGGTTTCTCAGAACGAGGATTTTTTTTCCCCCTGTTTAAATTGGATAAGTTTGGCATCCCAAAAAATAGAGAAAAATTTGGAAAGAAAAATAATAACTTTTGAAGCAGTATTTTGCACGGGGGGAAACAAAAAAGGGAAAACCCTTGAATATTAATTCTACTATTTTTAAGGAAAATACCTATTCAAATTTTTGTGCTTGGTAAAAGGCCCTTTTGAAATCTAATTTCAGTCTCCGAAAGGCGGGGGTGGATTTTATGAGATATCTTCTCTGGCTGATAAAAGTTTGGTTGCACTCTGCACTTTAATCTGCATGCCTGTTTCACTTGTCAAACATTTTCCCACTGAGTAGGGCATGTTCTTTGATTTAAACAAAATGGTACGGGCGTGTAACTCCTGGGTGACAAAAAGCCTTGTGGACCCGCTGAGAGTGATTGCAAATCGGGACATGCGCACCCCCTTTGGGGGACCTAGAGAATGCTTTGGGGGAGATTTTCTCTTGCCCCGGGGTCGAAAACAGAAAAAATAAAAGTAAATAAAACGATATTTCCCATCCCCCAGTGTAATATTGTCATTTTTTACCCAACTTTTGTGCTTCTTTTTTCGAACATATACATCACAGCCCCTTTGGTCGCCCTTTTATTTTTTGAAATGTCTCCCAAAGTTAAATATGCCTCCAGTGGCAAACTGCTTCTATAAAGGCCGGGGGTTTCCTTTTCTACAGCGCATAAATTTTTCATGATCCTTAAAAAATTTAAAGAGAAAAAAGGCAAACTGGTCGTCCTGCCTAAGATAAGATTTCCCAGCAATGGCAATGTCAGATGCGTCCTTTTCCCCTTTTCGAAGGGTGGGGCCCTCATAAATGGTTTTAAATTTACTGATTTTTAAATGCCCTTTTGGGGAGAAGGGAAAAACGTCTTCTGCTTCCTTTGCCCAAAGGAAATGGGGAAAGCACCAAGGGGCGGACTTTACTTTAAAATAGTTTTAGATCCTTTGTGGGGAAAAAAAAGGCAAAGAGCCCCAAAAGGGTTTTTTTCGGAGTGACTTTTTTTTCTTGAGGCATTGGAATTCCCCCTAGAGGCGTAGGTTTGCCCCAGGAAACTGGGAATATTTTCCCCCCTTCCAAATCTTTAAACCCGGAGTGCAAAACCTTTTATTAAAAAAGGCACTTTTCCTCATTGTAATGAATTTTTTTCTTGGGGGCTTCCAAAAAAATTATCAAAGGGTTTTTTCATTTCCCCCTGGGTCTTTTCCCCCACATAGAACCTTATCTAAATTTCACGTAAGTTCCCATGAGTTGTCTTCCGGAAAAAAAATGAACCCCAAAAATTTTTGGGAAAACCCGGCTTTCCCCCTTTTGGGGACTCCCAAAAAAGGGCTTTGGGGAAACTGGTACAGGCATTTATAGCCTGAAAGGGTGTTTTATGGTTTATATTCCCTTCTTATAGAACTTGTGAAGGCACTGTGTAGATTTAATTGTGGGTAAACAAATAGTAAATGAAACAAATTTTGTTTTACTTATCATCAATTCGAGGGAGAGGTACCAATCAAAAAGGGTAAATTTGTTATTGTCCCCAAAGTAATTTGTAGCCCCGTCTCCCTTTCCTTAATCATCTTTTAACAAAAAAACCTGTGCACGCCCCCGGGGAAATTTTCTCGGTTCTATAATTACCCTCCTTCAGCCGCCTCTGATTTCTTTTTCCCCCAAGAAAATCCCATCCCTTAAGAATAGGGGCGTGGAAATTTTGCTGTTTTTTGATGGGGAATTTCCCCCGGTAAGATTTGCAAAAAGCTTTGGTGGGGCTCCCCTTTAAAAAGGGTAAGTCCACAGACAGCAAGAGAGGGAGTTTTTACCTTCCTATGTTAAGGGGACACCCATTTCAGCTTCTGAAAAATCCCCGACCAAGGGGTAACATCAGAGCACAGGGTTTTGGCAGAAAAGCTAAATGTACTCTTGATAATTTCCAAAATTTTAACCTAAAATTTACCTTACAAAAAACCCCAAAGGGTTTAATAGGGGAGAGATGTTTTATGCCATGGGGGAAAAGGACCTAGAGCGATGTACAAGGGCAAGGAGTGGCGTTTAAAATAAGTTTAAGGGGATGAAACTTTTTTGAGCTGGGCCCCTTAATAAAAACCATTTTCTTTTGTTCCTTTGATGAATACTTTCACAAAAATGCCCTTTTACGTGAAAATTTTGGGTAGCGCAGAAGTCAATGTTTCTAGAGTCCCCATTACCCCTGGGAAAAGTGTGGAAAGGGACAAATCTTGTTAATGCATTAGGGCGACATAATTTTGGAAAATGACCTTCTTGTGGCATTTATGGGACAATTTTTCCGAGCAGGAACTTTGGACGTGGAAAGTCTTTAAAAACCAAAAGGGAAACCCCACCGTACCTCTGCTGCTGTCACTGAGGCAGGTTCCACAGTAACTTCATTGCAAAAGTTTGGTAGGAATTGCAGCACTTACCACCGAGAAGGCCCGATTGGGACTGTATACTTCAGGGAAATTTTTCTAGGGGGAATCTAGAGCTCTTGCCTGGTCAAAAGGGAGCGGGGTTAATTTAGAGTTTTTTTTCTCCAAAAAAACGCTGTTATTATTTTGGGGATTGCAGGCCCCTGATAAAAGCAACCCTGAAGGGCTCTTTTTCCCAAAACTGACCCCCCCCCCATGTCCTGCTTGGGGGAAATGACAGTCCTTTAAACCCAAAATTTTTAGTGCTTTTAAGGTATCCCCTAAGGGTTCATCAATCTGCGGGGGGCGAGTTGCAAGGGGAAAGCGGGCAAAGATTTCATTTGTAGGTTTTTAAAATTTCTGAGACTTGGGGGTTTTTTTAAGCAACTTCCCTTTGGTAATACACTCGAAATGCCCCAATATCCTTGGTGACACCAAAAATTTATGAGCAACTTAGTTTAAAAAAGATCTTTTTTAGGGGGGGCTCCCCAAAAGTTTTCGGGAAAATCTTTTAACCAGTGCTTCCATTCCTGGGGCAAGCCGTTTATTTAAGGTTTGGGGGCACAGGCTAGCCTCTAGGTTTTTAGTAAACGCTTTCCCTGTTGTGAAGTAGTCTAAGGGAGGTTTAACCCCCAGGTACCCCGGATTCTATGTTCAATAAATTTGTTGTTTTAGAAACACAGACCTTATTCTGGGTTTTATTGAAAAAGAATCTTCTATACTTCTGCAACAACAAAATATAATGCTAGTACGGGTGGAAATTTTTTAAATTTCCAAGCTATATGCCTAAAAAGGTTTAATGGTTGATTTGGGGTCAAAATGTATTTGTATTTTAAAAGGAAACCAACTGGGTTCCCGCTCCCCCCCTGCGAGATGTGGGGGGGTATGGTGAACAGGGCACGGGGGGGTGGGGCAGGTTTTGTTTCAAATTAAAATTTAAAAGTTTTTCTTTTAAAAGGTTTCCCAATGCGGGTTTTTCAGAAATTTGGGTTTATTTGTGGTTTTTACATGTAGTAAAATAAGATTCAGAGTGTACCACTAGAGCATTTCGGGCAGACTTTTTTTATTCTTAATTGTAAAATATTAAAAATTATGAGGTCTTTTGGTATTAGGTAAGGACTAAACTAGTTTGGGGTTTAGCAATGTGAATTTTTTGTTTTGGCACAGTAATGTTTTGTTTTTTGGAGTATCCAGGGTTATTATTTTAAAATTTGGGTTAATATTTTTCCCTTTATGTCAAATGGTGGTGAGGGAAGTTCAACCCCCAGGGGGTATTCGGTAGTTAGTTGACGGGGTGTATAGGGGATAAGTGTTTTCTAAAGGTAGTTTTGAAAGGGGTGAATGTGTTTGGGAGTTTTTGAGTTTCAGGTAGGGTATTCCAATTTTTTGGGCCCTTTACATAATTGAAGCAAAGGTTTTTTCGGACATGGGGGAAAGTCGTAGAGAGTTTGGGTTGGGGTTTTTGCCTGGGGTTTGTCACAATTATCAAGAAAGGTTTGGTCAAAGGGTTTATATTAGAGTTTAAGGGGAGTGAGTGATTGCCAGTAGTAAGTGTGGATGTATGAACTGGGAGTAGTTTAGGTCTATGAAGAGTGGGGGGGGTGTGTTGCCAGGGATGGGATTTAGTGATTTTCTTCTGCAGCTTTTTGTTGGGTTATTATTTGGGTTTAGGTGTGTTGCTGCAGTTTATCCCCAAGCACAAATAGCATAGGTGAGGAAAGGATAAATAAGTGAGTGGCATAGTGTGAGAAGGGCTTTTTCGGCCGTAGTTGTTGGGAAGAAACACAGGTTTCTCTGGCTTTAGAAAATAGAATCTTCATGTACTTCTGCAACAAAAAAAATAAAGATATAATCTAAAAATGGCTTTACAGGGGTGGGATGTCCGATATGTCAAAAGAAAAATTTAACACAGGCCACTTTTTAAAAATCACCCTGTAATCTCATGACTAATGTATATATATAAAAGAGGAGGGGAGAATACACCG
>NC_069407.1:294120-323119 GCF_026875155.1 Cherax quadricarinatus | reverse complement strand
AAAGAAAATAAATACGGCGGGGAGGAGGGGTTCTGTAAGCAGGCTTCGAGAGTGGAATGCCACTGTAAGAAGACTGCGAGGGTGGAATGGCACTGTAATCAGGCTGGGAGGGTGGAGTGGCACTGTAAGCAGGCTTCGAGGGTGGAGTGGCACTGTAAGAAGGCTAGGAGGGTGGAATGGCACTGTAATCAGGCTGGGAGGGTGGAGTGACACTGTAAGCAGGCTGAAAGGGTGTAGTGGCACTGTAATCATGCTGGGAGGATAGAGTAGCACTGTAAATAGGCTGGAAGGATGGAGTGGTACTGTAAGCAGGCTGGGAAGGTGGAGTGACACTGTAAGCAGGCTGGAAGGGTGCAGTGACACTGTAAGCAGGCTGGGAGGGTGGAGTGTGTTGCAACCCCTGAATGGGTTACAATGATTATTATGTATATATGTAATGTATATTATCTTTTCATATAATTTTATATTGCTCATATTTGCGATAATAGCTAAATCGTAAATGTATGACTTTATATTATTATTTGACAGTTATATTCTTATTTGACTTATGTTGTTAGGATGTAAATATGTGCTCAGTTAGTCTTGATTGTCAAACTACTGTAATTATCGCTTGTCGCTCGTTATACTGCCGGCTTCTGAGCTGTGCTGCCCACGGAGTTTATCACGTGATCGAGGGGGGGGGGTTTTCCTCACCTCTCGTAAAGTTTTTCAGTCTGCTCTAGACTCGTTTGGTGTTGGACAGATTGTCTGTCTCATTATTCTTGTTATTTTCTGTAGAACTTTGTTCACAAACATTGTAAGACTTAGTGATTTTCGACGTTTGTACTGAGGTTGTGTGTCACATAGACACTCTGATATCTCAGGTCCTTAGCTATAGCTTCTGGCCTAATTTTGTACTGGTTTCTGTGTATTTCACAGTCGCGTTTTTCCTATGCTGAACGTAGATTCAGTATTATGGGAGTTTTGTAACTTTTGTGGGGGAAATCTGCAAATGGTCCCTACTTAGTGTCGTTATATTATCCCCTTTGTTCCTGATCTGTGTCGCAGTCGCTTGATATTGCATTGCTATTGGGCTTAGCATTCTTTGTTTTTCCCAAGCAGACTGTTCGGGTTGCCAGTGGGTAAAGAATTTAGTTTATTTGAGGACTTTGTCAGTCACTTGTTTAAGTCTTATTCGAGTCTTGAGACATAGCTAACTACTTAAGAGCACTTAAACGCATACAAAACACTTGTACAAATTTGTAATATCTTATTAAAAGTTAATGTACCTGATGGTACTTAAGAATTATAAATGTGATATGTGCTTTCAGCACAATAATATTGAACTCAAAGATTAATTTTTTTTTTGATCGCTGTGATTTAAATTTTAAATTGAAAAATAACCTCTAGACAACTTACTGCTTAATAAATTTAATAAATTTTTAAATTTTTCTAGTTAGTAGCCTACCATTTGTAATCCTGAAGCACATTGAATAATACTGATTTATAATGGATAATTGGACAAAGATACTGACTACTTGTTACGAAAACCCATAACAGGCTGGATGCTAGAAGGGCAGTCCTTTCTAGTATTCACTGAGATCTCTAAGCTTTAGAATCGCGTTTTTGTAACAAATGGGGGCCTGTCCGGGAGCTCTTGATCCAAGGTGTTGGGGAAATTGTCCAGTTTGACAAACTATACTTCTAAGGGCAAACACTTTGAGTACTTTCCTAATCTGAAGACTTTGAGTTTAGTCTTGTACAACATACCAGTGGATGTATGTACTTGACTGAGTCTCTTATCCAAGGAGATGGAAATACTGTTTGAGTTTTAACTCTAAGACATCCAACACTAAAATTCCTATTAGGATTATAGCTTCCCATAATCACTCTCTCGTAGTACAATTATTTTCGTGATGTATGCCAAAGTGAAACAGTTAATTGATACTCTGACTTTGTCTGAGTTAAGTACATTAAAACTTCAGACGTGTTGGCAAGTAGCCAAATATCTCGGGGTGACGTATACAGGAAAATTTCAAAAGCTGAAACTGTCAAGCATTAATTAAAGATATATTGTTTCCTGCTCATACAGAGATGTCTGATTATGATTCAGATTCAGAAAGCCTAGTGTCACAATTAGGAAGTATGGCTCTATTTGAAGTTGAAGAAAGAGCCACTAAGGCAGAAGTGAGCCTAGTGTCTGAGCCTAGTGAAGATCAGTTCTCCGCTCGCTCCTTCCTTCACTGACACTAAGTAAGAGTATAGCTGGTAGTATGACACAGCCTAATACTATACAGTGTATGATAACACCTGAAACTACTTTTTCCTAGACCAGATCTAGACACTCTAGAGACGGCGGACGAAGTGTCCGACCTAAGGGAAACCGTCCAGACCACGTTAATTCCCTACTCCTCCATTACCTACTGGTCCTATCTCTCAGGAACATTTGAAAAGTTGAACGCCTCATTATGTTGCAGACTGCACAATTGAGGCCCAGAGGAAATTGAACGAAGAAGATTTCCAAAGAGAAAATGTTCGCCCTTTTAAAACAACGACTGATAGATCACAGGACACATTTAATGTCAGAAAGCTGCATCTATGGTTCCTAATTTTTTGAAAGTGACTTAGACACCTATTTGATGTTTTGAGAACCAGGCACGTGCTATGAACTGGCCACGTAAGCACTGGGCAACAATCTTGCATACAGAGTTGACAGGAAGAGCTCAAACTTGTACTGCTGCTCTACCATTTGCTAAGTACATTAGTTATGACGCTGTCAAGCAAACTATTCTAGAGACATATAACTTGTTACCTGTAAGTTATCAAAGAGCATTTCGTACGTTACAACGACGACAAGATCAAACTTGTGTAGAGTTTGCTCGTGAGAAAAAAGTTGCATTTCAGAGGTGGTGTAGGTCTGCCAAGTGTAACAACTACGACAGCCTTGTTCAGTTGTTACTACACGAAGAGTTTAACAACTGTATGCCTGCTGACATACAAGAATATCTGATCGATCATACTACCTCAGATCATTGTTCGCATCGCTGTTGGGCCGTGCGGACGCACTGCGCAGTAGCTCCCACTACACCTGGTTTCTGCGCAGTTTTCACTGTTCAGACATGGCGGAGTACACCGGCAGGAGGATTAACACAGTCTGCATTGAGCTGTTGAGGGGTTCTCTGAGCCCTGCGACGATGAACGTCATTCTTCCTGCAATTATTAGGGATTTATATGGTATCCCTAACGAGGAACTGTATGGTGTGGCCCTTAATGGGATGAAACGAGTATTTGTGAAGTTCTGAGGACTAGCTACTACAGCAGTGTGGTGGAGGAGTACCAGGAACGCCGAATGTGCCTCAACTCGACGATGGATGTGTGCATGAAATGACGTGTCTACTTACTATACTGGGTACAGTGAGGAATGTACCCTTTGAGGCAACTAAGTTTTGGTATAGGGGAAGTTTTTAGCAAGTATGGAGTCATTCATGAAGCCAGGGGTGGGGTATGGGGGGATGGACCATATGAGCCTCCCGAAGGATCATACAACATCAAAAAGACCTTAAAGACGCCTATACCTTCGTATGTCATGTTGACAGGCACCAAAATCGGGTATATGTGTCGTATGTGGGCAAAGGAGAACGTGTCGCCCTTTGGGGCTTTTTATGACCATATAGCGGCGCAATGGCACGTAGAGTTGCCCCAGGGGTGTCAGCCCCGGTGGAGGAGGTCCAGCAAACGAGTGTGGTGGCGGCGCGAAGACTGGGACTCCTCAATGGAGTGGGGAGGTGGAGAAGGAGGGTGAACAGATGGGACGTGTGCACACTCCCGGTGGGGGAGGGAGATCCACTCCAACGCCTGGGGTGGTGGAGGAAGTGGTGGAGTCGACACAGGAGGTGTCCTTGGAGTCAGTGCTCCAGGAATTCTTGGGGGAGGCTTTGGTAGGAGGGGACAGGATGGACGGACCAGTGAAAACAGCAGTTGCAAGGGCTGAGTGAGAAGACGGAAGTAGCAGAATACTGGAAAGGATAACACTTGTAGTGGCAGAGGTACACAGGGAGGATGTACCTGAGGAAGAGATGGCTTTGGGAGGCAGCTCTAGGAAGCGGCCAGCGGGGTGACTGAATTAGATGATGTTTTAACACCTGGGCAAAGACCAGGTAAGAAGGCATGGGCAGAGGTGGTCTGCAAATCCCCTACAGGGGGGGGAGTACAGAAAAATCGGGGGGAGAGACAAGGGGGGTAGGGGTCTTATTAAAAAGAGTAAAAAGGGAAAGTGTGAGCAGCTTGAAGGGAAGTGTGAGCAAGCCACAGCGGCACAGAGGTAAGCCGCCTTTCCTTGACCATCAGGTGTGTAACGATAAATGCTAATGGCCTAAAACTGAATAAAAAGGGTGTGGGTTGAGTGGTTCCTCAAAAGGTATGACGTGGATGTTTTTTTCCTACAGGAGCATAAAATATAAAATCAGGTAGTGAGTTGAGATTGAGAGGGTATAAGTTGTTTGTAAGCTGGCAACGCTTTTAAGGGTGGAGTGGCTGTTTTAGTAAAGGAGACCGTCCCCTTGCGATCATGGGTGGGGAGGAGGGGGGTTTGGGGGGGGGGTTTTCGGTGGATGGTGTGGGGGGGAGAGTAGGGGATGTTTTTTTGGGAGTTTATAAAGCCTTGCGATTGGGAACGTGAGGATAAAATCAGATTTTGTTCGGGACGTTTTGTTATAACTATCTCAGGGTTTACCTGCCATAGCGATAATTGGAGGTGATTGGAATTGTGTGATTAGGCATGTAGACGTAGTACTAGGGGGCGGGGGGCGTGTTGGTGTCTTAAGGGGGCATTGTGTGATGTCGGGGTGGTAGATGTGGTCGGCAGGGGGGGTATCAGGTTGAGCATACCTATGTACAGGAGTTATGAGGCAAGGTTGGGTAGGATTTATGTGAGGCAGGGGATAGGAGTGGAGAGAGTTAGAACATAGACGTGGGTTTATCTGACCACAGACAGTGTTGGCTGACCTTAGGGTGGATGGGATTCTGAGAATATATCAGAGCTATTGGAAATTAAATGTGAGGCTTTTACAGGAGGAAGATCAAGGTCGGTCTTTTCAGTCCCTGGTGAAAGGGTTTTGGGAGGGTAGGATAGGAGGGGATTTGCTAGATTGGTGGGGGTTGCAGGCAAAGGTGAAAATTGTAGAATTTTTTAGGAAGAGGGCAGGGAAAAGGGCACGCTGGAGGTTTGGATTGCAGAATATTTAGAGGTCAGTTGATGATGTTAAGGCGGGGGGGGGTAGGGAGGGAGTGGAAGGAGTTATGGGGAACTTAGGAGTCGTTAGGGAGATGCATATGAACGTTTTGATGCACTCAGGGGCAGGGCAGGATTTGGGGGACGTACAAAAGGTGATAACCAACCGGTATGTACTCCCCAAAATTCAAGGGCAGACAGTTGAGGAATACCGTGGGACATTTTTGTTGTGGAGGGGGGGGAGGGTTATGTGAAGGGACAGGGCCTCTCGACACAGATTCCCATCAGTAGGTATGCTGAAAATTTGGTTTACGGGGAAATGGAAGAGAAGGGGAGGGGTGGGTGGGTTTAGAAACATTAGAGCGATAAGGTCCGCAGGGGATGGGGCAGGGGATCGGAGTTGTTGGAGGGAGGGATTACGGGGCAGAGGTGGGGAAGTGGTGAATGGGGTTTAGTCAGGGAAGGCACCGGTATAGATGGGTTATCTAATTGATTTTACAAAGCACATTGGGAGGTTTTTGAGGAGTGCCTAGTGGCGGTTCTGAATTATATGTTTGAAATGGGGGAGAATGGCGCAAACACAGAGAACTGGGGGCGTTTTCTTGGTGCCAAAGAAGGGAGGAGAGGAGAAGGGTTTGGGAGATTATCGTCCGTTGTCCTTAAAGTGTACGATTACAAAATTTTTGCGAAGGTATTGGGAACAGGTTAAAGAAGGAATTGGGAGTAAGCGTACATGAGGGACAGTATGGGGTTCTGGGACGGACTATGAAGAATGGGCACAGTGGGATAAGGGATTTATATAGAAACTGTCAGGGAGGGGGCGTCCTTGGCTTGGATTGGGCTCAGGCATATGACTGCGTGAAGAGGACTTTTTGTGGGGCTGTTTTGGAGAAATTGGGTTTTGGGGGGGGGGGGTAGTGAGGTGGGGGCGCACTCTGTATGAGGGGGCTGTCTGAGGGTGCAGTTAAATGGTAAGCTGGGGGGGGCGGTGATGATGGAACAGGGATTAAGGCAGGGGTTTCCCGCTGTCACAGTTGCTCTTTGCATGTGTGCAACATCCTTTCTTTGAGGCTGTGGACAGGAATTGCGGGGGTTTGGGGGGAAGTATGGGGGGCATAGTAGGTTATGGGATGATACAACTGTGTTAGTACGAGTGGGGAGGCTTTAAGAAGGTGGGGGGAGGTCATAAGGAGTTTTGGGAATGTTTCAGGAATGGGAGTTAATTTAGCAAAGTCTAGGTTATTGGAAGTAGGAACATGGGTTTGGGGGAGATTGGGGGAGGAGATGGGATGGACGGTTTGTGACAGAATTAGGGTGTGTGGGGTATGGTATATGAAGCAGTTGCAGGAATGTAGGCGGATTAACTCAGAAGCAGTCACGAGTTTTTTTTTTTTTTTTTTTTTTTTTTTTTTTTTTATATTTTATTTAAAACATGACATTACAAAATATAATATGTAAAACTCATTTAAGTCGATAATTAACATAATCCTCCCTACATCTAATATTACACACCACACTTACAACTCCGTGTGGGTACACCCCCCCCCCTCCCTGCTCCCTCATCCTATCACTTAACCCAAACCTGTTGGAGCTTACCCAACAGAATTACGTGATATGAACAACACATTTATATACACATCCTCGAAATGGTACTTAATATCGTCTACAGACCATACAATGCATTGCACATGAACATATTATACAGACATATTACCCCCCCCCCCTCCTGGTTATCCAACCACCCAACTATTTACAACCTAACATACCTATAAAAACAATGACGTTTGCCTAATCGAAAGTCACACAGCAATGATTCAACGTTAATTTATGTATTTGTCCTAATGGTTCAGTTACATTAACAACAAGTATTACATAACAAATGGTGGGATAAGAAAAGTCACAAAGACATACAAAATTTACTTCAAAACCATAAGAATAAACTTAGTCTCAAATCCTACACATGTAAGCCTTTACACTTTAAACATGCATTCAGTGTTAAAACAATAACACAGCTTCAACATGACATTCAAGCTCTATACAGCTTTAATATGGACATTACATAGTACTATTGACAATAGTACAAAACAACCTAAAATATAACCATGACATAAGTAACACATAAAGACTGTGCCTAGCACGCACCTAAACCCACAAAAACCTTAACACCACTTTGCCCACTTTATACACTATCTACGTGCCTTAACCTCTTTTACAACTCTCAAACAAAACTGAATTGCAGAACACCATGACGAACAATTATTGCACAGACATTAATACAAACATATCACATCATATCTCTGGACACCGTGCATGATCACAGCATCACACTATGCAGTGCAAGGCACCTAGAAAACAAGTTGGAGCAAATACGTGCAATTTATATAGCAAATCTCCAAATTACAAATGTCATTACCGTAAATCCAATTATTACAACACCACAATATTATAAAAAGTATAAAGTCCATTTACACAAAAACTGGCCACTCCACACAGGTTGCAGCACCCCGTGGTCCACATATTATCACTCATGCATCCACTCATCCAACACTCACGCAAAACTTTTGTTATCCTATTACCAGGGAGCAACCCTTTTTCACCCCTGACTTCCCTACCCCAGCAACACTTTCTAATTCCAATAATAAACCCTCTCCTCCCTCCCTCGTATATTACAAGTCTAATAAACCTGTAACGTAAGTTGCCTATTATCCCTCTGAAAAATCCTTCACCCCCTCCTCCCATAAATTTCCTATTTTCTACAATACCGTTTATAGAACTGTATTTAACGGCTAACGACACCCCCTCTTCACCTCAGTAACCTGTTTTGCCCCCCGAAATACCACACTATATAGATAATAATCCTGCCATAATGTACCCCACACTCTGATTACACTTTCCTCCCAACCCCCCACGTCGAGACTTAATGCTCTCAATTACAGAAATCACTTTACCTCCTATCCTATTTAACACCCTATTTAACCACCCCTTGAACACTCCCTCAGTCCATCACAAAAATGATAATCTACATGAAAAGCCGACTCCTCCCCACCAACATATCCCACTCATCCCCCCCCCCGTCAACGACTCGCTATCCCGTAGAACCACACCCGACGGTGAAAAATATGCCATGCAGAAAACGATACATTACATCCCGACACGAGGGTTGCAGCAACCTCATCCTACTCACTATACCATATTCTTCCCCATGCATACATGGGGAAAATTCCACTACAGGCCGCTACAACCCTCCGGCTTAAACAAATACACAACCTACCTATTTTAACCTTGCTGGCTCTTCGATCCCACGCCAGAGCCCTCACACAGTTTTCACACTCATGCAACTCAACTCCTGTAAACATCCGTTCAATCTGTTATGGATCCTGGCCAAACCCCCCCCACCCACACTTCCCTCATCACCTCCCTTTTAATGAAGACACATTTGACCCTCCGCTTTAAGTCCACAATCCGCAGCCCCCCCTTACTCTACAGGTAACATTACCACATTCCCTCTTAATTCCAATCACAGCTCGAACCCCACAAGAATATTAAAAACCTTTCTAAGTATGTTCGTTATTGCCGGCCCAGTTTAATGGAACACACGGCTGCCCCGTGCCATACTCTGCTATACAGTAAGATATTAACAACAATGCACGCTGCACAAGGGTTAAATGATAAGGTCCGCAATGCACCCAAGCGTCCTGAATCCTTTCTTCTAACATCCTAAGCGAGTTTTCCATGCGTCCCACGGGTAGATCGTCTGCAAAATTTAAGACCGCAGATTTTTAACGAATGCACCTCCTTTCCTCACAACTGCACTACCCCAATCAACCCTACCGCCCAAGCTCCTAACCCCATGACCATCGATTTATCTGAATTTACCCTCATACCAGTTGCCCCTGCGAACATTGACTACCCCGTCTAATGTGTCCATTGACATCCCCCTCCTGATCAGAACAGTTGTATCATCCACATACCCAATTAAAACTGGCCAAACCCTCGCAACCTCACACCCTGGTCCCTCTACGTGACCCATACGCTGCTCCATCAATCTATAAAAGGGGTCCTGTACGCACGCAAACAATAATTGTGACATAGGACACCCCTGCCTAAGTCCCCCCACCCATTACAATCTTCCCCCCCAATCGACCATTAATCTGTACCCTCGCCATTGCACCTCCATACAACCCCCCTCAACCCCGCCCACTATTCTTCCCAAACCCCTGACCCCTGAGGATGGCTTTCAATGCTTTCCGATCCACTCTATCGTATGCCCCTTCCCAAAATCGAGCCCCCCCAACCTCCCTCCCTCCCCCCCCTTTTGCCCCCAAATCCCTAAGAAACCCCATGCCCCTCCCCAAGACCTCCCTCAAACCCAAACTGATTTTTTTGATATACCCCCCTACCACACACTTGACCCGTTTTCCAAAACCCTTCGAAACAATTTATAATCGCCTAACAACGAGATCGCCCGTAATCCCAAAGCGTATGCTGCCCCTTACCCTTCGGTACCAATACAACGACGCCGTTGCTGCTTCTCCCCGCTCCCCTCCCCCTTCATGCAATTTAATAACCTAACCAGAAAATCCTCAAAAATTCCCAATCCCGCTGAAAAAACTCTCCGGGGGAGTCCTCAATTCCCGGTGCTTTCCCCTTTCCCATTCCACTTAAAGCCCCCATATTCCCCCTCAGTTATTTCCCCACCCAGTGTTTCCCCTTTATCACGTTACGCAACGACATACCACACTCCCACAACCTGTTCTAAAACCCCATCCCCCTACCCCTTCTCGTTGCCATATTTATAAAACCACTTGTCACAAACGCCCCCCTTCCCTTTCCGAGTTTGTATGACTGCCCCTCCCTTACCCTCCTATCGATTCATGAACCCCAACCATGGAATAGTCATTGCCTCTGTCTTTTTTTGCCCACCAAAACCAGATGAAGGTTATGCCCCCATAACACCCCTTTTCCCCCCCCGCCTGTACCCCCCGCTTGGAACCCCTAAAACCTGTACCTCACGCAGCCTCCCTTTTTTTTTAAATTTCATCCCTTGGATAAGTCCCGCCACCGCCCCCCTCGCATAACAACCCCGTAATCTTCCTCCTCCAAATAGATAGCAAGCCCATAATTTAAAGAATTGATACGTTTCCCTTCCTTTACGTAATATTGCTTAATATCCGTTCTTTAGCCACACCATCCCACCACATCAACCATCATACCTCTACCTCCTTTTATCTCTCACGCTACCCCCTCCACAGCGTTGCAAATCCCTCTCCCTCCCCTCCTCATCACCTAACACACTTGTTTTAATTTCCATATTCCCCTAGATATACCGCTAGTGACTTCCACGCCACCTCTGGCTACTACCGCCTGATGATCCGAAAATCTACTTCTATTGTACGGAAAAAGTCAACCCAACCCCCTTGAGGATAATACCGCCTATCCAACCTAGCAGCGTAACCCCCATCTTACAAAAGTGTGCACGACCTCCCACGCCCCTCCTCCAACCGCATCCCCGCAAATGAATATCCCTCAAAAGAACTCGAAGGAGTACCGCCGACACGTTCCCGCCCCTACTATGGTTCCACGTAGCCCCTCCTAATAACGCAGTTCCATCGGCCAACCACGATGGCCACTGCAGGTAAAACCCACGTAAGAAGAAAACTAGTTCTTCACATACAAAATCCCTTTTTACCCTCACACATATTTCCGCTGGTAGCAACACACATACAAAAGATACCCGCTGTCCATCCACCACCCATCCACGCGCAATACACTTTCCCCCTCTCCCCCCCTCACTTCTTAGCAACACAAACGGGCTTGCCTCCCTGATCAATATCCCCACACCACCTTTCAGACGTTCAGATGGGCAGTAGTCATGACCTGAAACCCCTCCACCTCGATCACTCTTTCCCTCCTTGAAAATAGTGTTCTTGCAGGAACACTACATCCAACCTATATTTATAACAGAAACATTCGAAACAATTCCTTATTCACACATTACACAGTTCCATTTACGTTCACAGGTCAATACACCTAAGGCCTCTTTATAGTTTCCCCAACCCTTTCCTCCTCTCTTCATTCATCCCAGGGCCTCCTGCCCCAGAGCAGCACAGGCTTCACACCATCAACCCCGTCCCCCTTTTTTGCGATGCTCTTATCGTGACTGCTTCGACATGCTCTTCCTTCTCCATACTCTGCGCCGGCGTCCAGACGTCATCTGCGTCTGACGCCGCCGCTCTCTTTTCCTCGTGATGCCCTCTACATCCATGTTATCATCTGAGGTTCCCTCACGATGAACCTCAACCTCCACCACGCCCCGTTCCACAGCACACGGCGACAACCTCTCTTACTAGTTGGCCCGTCAAACCCTGCTATGTTTTTTATCCTTACATTCCTCTACAGCACGCCGTGTCCTCTCACTACAGATCAGGAACAACATCCTCTGCAGGCGGTGTCAATGTCCTTAAAACCTCCTGAAGCTCTTCCTCTATACCTGCACCTCCTCCTCCTGCACCTTGCACTATCTGTAACATGTCCTTTGTGTAGTAACCAGATCCTTTTACATCACTGCTTTACCCTCAACATGCCATCTCCTCTTTGGAATCCTCCACCTCTCACTCCACAACCGCGCCAGCCCTTGCTTGCGCACTGTGCCTCCACAGCTATCCACGCTGGTAACTGTTGCTTCCCCATCTGCGCTGCGCCCTCCTCAGCTTCACGCACTCTGCTGCCATATGGTCGTATCCCCACATATTCTGCACGTACTCTTGTCCGGCAATACGAATAACCATACTTGTGTCCTGAATCCCTCCAACACGACTAAGACGGTATGGATTCTCAGAGTCATCTTCAGGAAAAGGAACGCTCCGGACGTTCCCCATGTAAGCACAACTGCCGTCCACTTGCCCTTTTGTGCCAGATGTACGGTTCCATATGTCTCAAAAACACTCCTTATGTCAGCCTCATCTGCCTCAAATGGGACCATTACGTATCTTAACCCACGTAAAAGTGGCGAGATACGTCGATCAAACTCGCACCTTCACGAGCTGAGTAGCGTCAAGACCACACGTCTTGGAACCTTCGTCACCAAAGACTCATACAACGACGTGGAATTCAGTTTGACGAAGATTCTATAAGCCCCATTCAGGGCTACACCATACACCTCATCGTCCTGGATTCCATAGGTCTCCCTAATGATTGTTGGGAGTAAGACTTGCACTGAAGAGGGTGAAATCGCCCCACGAAGCAGCTCAATACCTATGGTATTTACGCGCCTCCTCACACTCAGCGCCATGTTGATACAAGGTAGCTCGCCTGAACAGCAGAGGGGTGCAGCGCACAACCTCACTCGACCATGGTCAGGCAGCGAATGTTCCGTGAGAACTGCACGGTCCGCGCAGCTGCTCGCCCAGGTGTGCACACGTACATTACACATCGTACCTACAATTAGATTTAGCTCAACATTTTCAATAATGCCATACGTAGAAACATTCTACCCAATTTGCATAATAAGGAGCAGTTTGAATCAAAGAACATTCCACAATTATCATAAATTTACCCTAACCTAAGCCTAGTATTCCATCTGTATTATAAATGTCTAATCAACACGAAAATTTTACCACATTCCCCTAACTATATTTGTTGGTGTACATGATACAACCTTGTATTACCATAAAGAAAAAAAGAATAAAAAAGGAAAACCCACTTTTCACCTTTAAAAATCAGACTTCAATTTACCATTCATGTACATACATATAAATAATTATATAAAGTATGTTGTCTAATTGAACACAATCACTTCCAACGTCAGTTATAATATTACGTCAACTCAACCACGAATAACTTCATCAATTCTTACAACTTGAAGGTTCGTAAAACTCTTAAACTACATACATAGTATTACCACCATCTAGACAAATTAAAAAGAAAAACAATACTCAAATATATCAAAACACACTATGCTTCTATTGGCACCAAATCAATTGTGCTTACAAAAATACATTGTAAATTAAACAAAAAATAAAAAGCATTTTGGTTTTTACACATTGTTCAAAATCAAAAATACACATAGAAAATATGTTTTGAAAATGAAAATGTTTCATGAAAAAACCCATTAATGGTATATACAAGAAGTAACATACATCACATATACATACATCACACATACATACATAATACATTACATATTACATATAAATATAATATACATACATATAACACATACACGTAATAAACACCAAACACAACTATTAAATCAAAATTTCCAATAAAACTGTTGTATTTGACCCCCGGGAACAAAAAATTTAAAATTGCACCCCAACATCCCTCTATAACATTCTCAAACCCCATACGTACCCATTCTAAAAAAACCAGCCCATTTCATCCCCCTTACCTCCTTTAAACTCCTTAACCCGAATGTAAAATTCCCTAAAACCCTCACTTGACTTTGTCCTTTTCGCTTGGGGCCGAGTGGACGTGCTGCAGACGCTCCTTTTTGAGTTTTTCTTGCCATTTTTACCAGGCTGGCATACCCTGACTCTTTTGATTGCTGCGCTTTTCCCCTCATGCACAAAATGGGGGAAGGGCACGTAGGCGAGTCAACACCTTTCTGCCTTTCAATTATGACGGCCTTTCAACAATCAAATAAACATCTACTGTTACTGCATACCCCAAATACAATGTTCAATAATAAAATTTTTATGGTGTCCTTTTTGAACGGCAATTCGGGGTTTTTTTGTAAAAATTCAGACAAAATAGTATTTACGAAAATTTTGGTTTGCCACATACGGGTTTTAAAAAAACCTTAAACCCGGTGTCACTTTTCGCCTTCACCTTTCCCCCGTTTTTACACCGGGACTTACGAAACGCCCTTTTTGGGGCGACAGAGTGATTTGGGGAAATGTTTTTTGACCTATGGCAGGGTTCTTTTTGGCACTATGGGACGGGGGATGGGGCCCTATTGGTATGCGGGAGGGGTCTTTTCCCTGAAAATGTCCCCAACCCCCTTTTCCGTGTATGGGGGTTATGGGGGATTTTCGATGCAAGTGTACGTTAGTACTCGGGACAAAGGCGTACGTGAGCTTTGGATTTGCCCCTAGGGCGGCGCAATGCCCTACAAAGTGATAAAAGAGGGAAGTAAGCGTTTGATTTTCAACAAGCACGATATATCTCTGCACACAAAAATTTATATTGCCTCTAAATTGTGGAGTGGGGAGGTAAGGGTATTGAAAATCCCCGATATGTCAAACCCCCCCGGGTGCAGTGGGACGGGGGTGGGGTAGGGCGACGAAGAGGAAGAATGTTCATACTCGGGTTACGTGGGCAATCTATTAAAGAAGTTCGAAGTTTTTTTGGGGTGTTTCCCACATCTGGGGGTTTCAGGGTGGTTTAGAGGATGTATGTGAAGAGAAGAGGGGGGCTCCCCCGGGCAATTGCTGAACACGGGTTGGGGTCTGGAAGTTCTAGAAACAAATTCAAGAGAGAGGGGAATGGCCGCATTCTCGTAAGAGAGTGGGGGATATCTGACTCTAAAGATTTTTGACACCGGAAAAACCGTCGGGGAAAAAAACAGGGTGCGATGTGACCCGTAGAGAAAAGGGGCAAATCTACATTGTTGCATGTCAAGGGAACGACACAGGGGGGGGGGGGGAAAAAGGGAAATACGCGGGGAAAAAAATGTAAAGGTACCCAAAGGTAAAACCCCCAATAAAACTTAAAAGGGTTCTTACTTTAAATAAATGGGTTACGGTCGTTGAAAAACGTAAGTTTTTGGAGTTTTTTTAAAAAAATTATGTACCATGTTGTATTCTTACAAGAACAAATTAAAAACTTGGGTGAATTGTGATTCCGAATAATTTTGTACTGGCGTTCTAATAGATGAAAGGGGGTAGCAGTGTTTTAAGAGCTACCCGTTTTTTTTTGCAAACAATGGGGGGGAAGGGGGGGAGGTTTTTTGGGTTTTAAGGGGGTGTGGGGGGGGGTTGGGGTCCTCCGGGGGTTACGCCGGCGGAAGGGTGACATCGTGTAAAAAATGCTTTTTTTTTGGGGGACGTGGGGTGTCCTTTTAAAAAATCATCCCCAGTCGTCACGATTATTGGGGGTGTTTGGGGAATTGCATTGATCGTCCAAGGATGCGAACCGAAGGGGGTTTTTTTTTTTCAATTTTGGGGGACCTTTTGGGGAGTTTTTTAATTTTTGGGTGGGGGGGGGGAAGGGGTGGGGGGGGTCATGCAACGTTCTTAAAAGGGAGTATGGGGTAAGACATCGCATATACTTTCGAGGTGTCAGGCGGGAGTTACGTTGCTAAATGTAGCTTTTCCGATCACAAGGGTTATGGCTGATGTTAGGGGAGGATTACCGGGGCGTTCAGGGTTTTTGGGAAGTTAAAGGGGGGTTTTTAACCAAAAGAGGGTGGGGGAAGATTTTGGGGGCTTGAGGGGATGGGGGGCTGAATGGCAGGAGGAATTGATATAGTCAAGGTGGGATACTTGGGTAAGGTGAAGGTGGGGAATTTTTTTCGCAGAAAGGGAAAAAAGAAAACAAAAATGCAGTAGGGCTCTTGAACTATTTTGAAAACAACTGAAAGCATATTATAAAAAGGGGGGGGGATGCCCCGGTGTTGAAATTGAAATTTAAAACGCTTAATTAGAACTTTATAAGATTTTTTAGGCGCGGAAAAGAAGTGGAAATTGATGAGGTTTTATGGGGGGACCCTCCTTCGGTGTTTTTCTTTCGGAAACAGGGGAACGCCGTAAGGGGACAGAAATAAATGGATTAAGGTTCGGGTCTTGGAGACTTTAGTAGGGGGGGGGTCCTTTGGGCAACGGAGGCAGAATACTTTGTAGACCATGGAAAGAAGAATAAAAAATGCGGGATTTTTTAAGGGGGGGGCTGGGGGAAATGGGGGAATTGTACGTTTTAATCTGAGTACATGGGAAGGTTGGGTTTGAATGGACCCATAAGGAAAAGGATTTGGTTGGGTGTGGGGTAGAGTGTAGGAAGCGCCGGGGGTTGACAGAAAACCCTTTTTGATTTTTACAAGGCAATTGGGGTTGTTTCGCGATTTTTGGTGAATTATTTTAAAGACAAAAAATTGGCATTATGGGACAGCAACAAAGACAGGGGGGGTTGTTCTAGTCCCCCCAAAAAAAATCTGGAATTATAACAAATTACAGGGAATTTCTTAATGTTGGGGGGACTTAAAAATTTTCGAAATTTTTTAGGGAAAAAGGAAAAAGGTTTTGAGGAATTCTGGCGAGGGAAAAATAGGGGTTCAGACGATCTATTGTGTGGGACAAGGAAATTTTTCGCAGGGTTTATTGAGAAAGCGGGAGGGTAAAAGGGTGGAATATTAGCTTTTTGATTTGGGACGCTGCAACGTTGGTGGGGAAAAGATGCATTATGGAAGTTTATGCTGGCAAGGTTTTTGGAAAAGGAATGTTTTGGGCACAGGTTTTTTTACAGAGGCAAAGTTTAGGGTGCAGGGAAACGTAGGTTGGGGAAAAAATTTTTAGGGTGCATAGGGGTTGCGGCAGGGGGGCCTTATCACAAATTCTTTTTGCTTGATTCAACCCTTTTTTTTGGCCTGAGGGGGGTTGAAGACAATGAAAGCAAGTTTTGGGGGGGGGTTTTAATAGGAATTATAGGTTACGTGGGACGACACTAGGGTTTTATTTCGTGGGGCCAAGGTTTTAGGAAAAGTGAGCGAATTGGGAATGTTTCGGGAAAACAACCGAATGACTTAATAAGGAAAAAACTGCTTATAGGGTTGGGGATTTTGGGGGGGCGGTTTTAGGGCCCGAGGGAAGGTGGCCTTTAGTAAATCAAATTAAGGTGTGGAAATTTTGCATAGGGGGTAACATACGGGGCAGGGAAGGGGATTCAATGAGGCTGAGAGAGGGTTTTTGGCTTTAACATTGATGGGAAAGGGGGCTTTTTCTATACATCACGCGCAATTTGGTGAATGGATTTGTTCAGTAATTGTGCATGTATTTATCCATTACTCCCTATGATGAAAAAACGTATGTTAACGCTTTTATAAATATTTTGGGTTTTGGTTGTGATTGGGTTAAAAGAGGGATGTGTTTCGCTTCCGGTGGGGTAATGAAACTGAATAGAATGTTAGCATATATTCAAGCATAGCTACTTTAAGAGGTAAATGGTGGCCCCGGGTTTTACCTGGGTAAGACGGGGCTTGGTACGTTATTTCCGGGACGGATGTAAAGAGAGTGAGGGCATTGAGGGGTTAATTTATGAAAAAATCCCCCAAGATCAAAATCGGCAAATTTGGGACTGGTAGAGGGGAGGGGGGAAAGGGCTAAAGGGGGGGGAATATATCCATGTATGCAGGAAGACTAGGGGCGTTTAAAAAAACCCTTTAAGGTTTCGAGCCAAGGGCAGGGGGATAAAGTTTAAAAAATTTTTACATAAATACGCCCTCCGGGGGGTTTTAGCGAAAGGGGCCCTGGAGGGGGGGGGGCTGTTTGTGGGGGATCCTATACGTCTTTCTGCATTTATTTCGTAAACTGGGGGGATTTTGAGACTCTTGACCGCGGGGCAATCCCGGCCGGGGGGATGGTTTATTTCTGTAAAGTTGGGAAAACGTAAGTTTGGTTTTTTTAAAGGGTTTAAAAATGTGGGGGGGGGTGGTTTGTTCTTAAAAGCTTTTAAAAATTAGAGTGGGGGGGGGGGCGAAACACCGGGACAGAAAAGCAATCGGGTATTTTTGTGACGGGTTTTTTATATACTCGTGGTATATAGGCATTTATCTGTGGGGAGAGAATCAAGCACTGGTACGATATTTTATGGACAGAGCAAGGGGAAAAAAAGAATTACGGAATCGATGGTTTTTTTTATTTTCAAGGGTATTTCAGATTTAAGGCAGGGATTTATGGGGTTAAACCTTAAAAGGTACACAGGCTGGCTTCTTGAATATGTGGAGTGAAGGTGGGGTACGATTGGTTGGGGGCGGTTTTAAAGTATAAATGATAGGGTTTACGTTGTTTGGAATGTTTTATTCAAACAAATATTATACTATTTCTTGGAAACTAATTTTTTTTTCTTAAATTTTACTTTAGAAGTGGGTCTCTTGGGAAGCAAAATCATGAACTGCATAAAAGGTTTTTGTAAAAACCCTTTCAACTATATTATTTTTCATTTTTTTACTTTCCTTGTATCACCATGTGGGTATACCTGGGAAAGTTCTCTTTGGGGCTCCGGGTTTTTTTTTTGAATATACCAATTTGGGGGTAACAAATTTTTTTTTAGTGACTAAACCTCTAATGTGTGGTGAAAAGTGATAAAAATTGGGTGGTTTGTTTCATAATTTTCTTTTTGGCAATTAGAATTTTCTCTCTTTAAGTGGAACCCTTTTGAATGTACTGAAATTTTTTTTATCTTTGCATAACAAATAAATTGAGTACCCGTTTCTAAATCGTTGTTTTGGTATTTTTTTATTATGCCTTTTTTATGTATTTTTCTTTACAAAGGTTTTATTGACAGAAAATCAAACACTAACGCATTTTTTGATGAATAGTTTCTCTTTGTTTATAATATATATTAAGAGGGTTTTAATTAAGGCGTAAACGAAGAATTTGTATAATCTTCTTGTGTTTCCTGCGGATAGTACATATTGACTAGAGGACGGTCGAATATTTATAAACGTTCTAGCGTTATATATTGACAAATAGTAATTATACTTACTTGTATGTAATGACAGGTAATCCTATGATTATTTAATGTATTGTATATTTTAAATTAAAATAAAAAATTATATGTATGGTGAGGGTTACGATTTTTTCTTTCTGTCAGGCTAGGATTGCTGGGTTTATAATGGTGGACGGTTCTTGTTTATGTAATTTGACTTCAGAAATTCTTTTATAACCAATGGTAGTAATCAAATGTTCCATATTTAACATAATGTACTTAATGCACTTGCAGTTTTGTTATGTGTATTTATAAGGCGTGAGGCAGTTTATAACCTTTCCCATTATAGTTTTGGGAACAGATTATCATTGTCGTTTATATTCACATCTTACGGTTGGAAGATTCATACTTTTGGGATAGCATTATAGAGGTGTTAGGGTTAACTTAATTTATTGTGCACTCTTGTGGTTCTTTTTAGTGTTGTACTTTTAGATAGGGGGCAAGGTTCTGTCTGGGGGAAGTGGGGGGGGTTCTTCTGGGGAAGGGGGGGTTCTGTTCTGGGGAAGGGGTGTTTTTAGATTTGCGGGTTACGGTATTTAACTACTGTGCTCTTTTGAGTTATACCTTATGATCGTTGAGTCTAGCTACAGATTTATCGGGGGCTTTACTTTTGATGTAGTTAGTACGGAAGTTTTATCATATTCTCTCATTAATTTGGTTACCGTTTGTTGTTTTCTTAGATATTATTGGTTAACATGTACTAATTATGTATATTTGTAATGTGTGGTATTTATGGCCAGGAAGTTTTACATTTGTTGACGATAAGCCTGTTTGTTTGTTTTTTATGTGCTGTGATTGCACTTTTAAAATAAAAAATAAAAAACTAACTTACATTCAATTTTCCAAATGATGGACCTCCGAGGCACACACCTCAATATCCACATTATTACAACTCCTCTATGATCCGAAAAAACCACATCTTTCAATCCACCCTCCGCACAGTACCGCCACAGGCACGTACATTCGGTCCAACACCTCGCCGCATAAACCTCGTTTAATGAGGTTAATGCTCTACATCCTCCCCCCCCACACACCTCCTTTAACCCCACCCCGGTCAATTTATCCCCCATTTACCAAACAACACCCCGCACTCTAGGGCTCCACATCTTTACAAACGTATTGCTGTATAGTCCTTGTGGCTTACTTTGCGCTTTTTTTTGATTTTTAATATTTAAATTTACGAGTATCACGCAATTCAATCTCCGCCTATTATTGCACCTTCGGTAAACCACGTAAAAAATAGACGGTACGGCCTGAACAAATTTAGTTTAATACTCTCGTCACCCTCAGCAGGGGCCATGCATCTACACATACTAAACTAATAGGAAACCCTACCCAGGTTCATCCACTCTAATTACCTCTCCCTCCCCCCCTTCACTACGCCTTATTTTAATCGGGCTAGTTTTTTACCAAATGGCGCCCCACCTTTCAAACGTGTTCGCATGTTCCTTGTTACACATTATAACCACTCATATCCAACTCATACACTAGGCTAAAATTATGTTCCTGTACGAATACCACATACACACCAAGTCGCACCAAATACTCATTAAGCCACTTAAGCTTCTCCTCTCAGCTTCAACCCGTTAATATTTATAGTAAAACATTGAATTCACAAATGGGTTTTCCTTTTGTCCCGGCATTGACTTTACCCAGTTCGTTTTGCAGCACCTCTGTCCCTCCCCCCTTTATTGGGAATCAACTTTGCAATCTTGATCCTTGGGTCACATTCCCTTGGCTGTACCTCCACCCAAGACTTTTTCCCAGGGCGTTGGGCAGGAGTTAGCACATCATCAGATCCGATGATGCTGCAGTCCTCTTTCGTTGTCCCGCCCTCCACCTGCATTTTGACATCTGAAAGCACCGTCATGATGCTTCTCCACCTCTACTGCATGAACTTCAATTCCTTTAGGACTCTCTCGTCGACGAACCGTCATCTCCTGCCATTACCTTCATTCACAGCGTCTCCCAGAACTAAGCTGCGTCTTCCACCTGATCTAGGACGATTCCTCTAACAAGTCATCCAAAGCATTTACCAAAGACACCGCCAATTCTTCACCATATTAGGTAGGTTTCTCTCAAAAACCTTATGTATGTCCAATGGCTGAGATTCTCCGTGTAGCGTTACAAATGGCGATTCGAGCTCCTTTTCTTTGTCACCTTCCTCACTCCCCCAATGTACAACCGTTGTTGGGCGGTTGCAAGAGCTGTTCTCGCTCATCGCCTACTCGCCAATGGCTGCTGTTGCTTGCTGGTGCCGTTGCTGTTGTGCGGGTGCCCACTTCGTTTCCCACACTGCGCCGCGATGTGGTATATGACCCCATAGCCGACCGATACGTTGTTGCCCCGCATACGTTACATCTGACTTGAGTCTGTAATTCCTTCAACACTCACATATGAAAGGAATAGGTGTCGAAGAGTCATTTTTAACAGATAAATGAACCTTCAGCGCACCTGCTACGGAGCCAGTTGCCAATCTCCCTGTGCTGTGGCTACGTGATACCGTCCCACAAGTAGCAGTTCATGGTAATATCAAATCAGTCGCTCAAAAAGGCACATTCCTTTTTTTTCACCCAAGTGTAATGTCAAGTACATCATGGAGTCTCACCGACACAGCTGTATTAACCGGTTAATTGATGGTCTCCTTGATACTTGTCGAACCAGCGCCTTCGTAGACTCGTGCAGACGTCATTTTAACAATGATTCTTGTGTTCCATTTGAGTGCGTCACACTTATTCTCCTCATTTGCTATTACCATAGGTATCGCGGAATGTTCGCTGGTACTAATAAATCCATGGTGGATCCCGTGCAAGCACCAGGATCATCTCAATGCAGACCGTGTTTAATTTCTTCTTCTGTATTCTGCGCCATGTTGGAGAAGAAATAAAGTTTCACAACCAACGCTAGGTGACAGCTCAATCAGTAAACTGCGCAAAAAACCAAACTCAAACGGGAGCGTACTGCGCAGCTCGTCACACGGCTCGGAGGGGGGGGGACGATGGGTCAATTATTATTGATTGTGTTGGTCCTTTTGCCTAGAACCAAACTAGGAAACAATACTTATTTATATTATGGAACCGCTGCAAACACGCTATCCGTAGTATTCCTATGAGAAAATTTAATGATCGTGCTATTGTGAGCGGGCTGATGAAAATTTTTCTCATGGTTGGATTGCACGAGAGATTCAATCAGATACTGGATCTAACTTCACTTCTAGATCTTTCGTGAGCATTATCCCACATAGGAATAAAGTCGTACTTTCAACTTGTTATCATCCACAGTCAATAAGGGGCTCTAGAGAGTGATTCATCAGACATGATGTCCATGATGAGATATTATTGTGAACATTTTCTAGAGACTGGGATGAGGGGTGTGTATACCTTTTCTTCAAGTTCGGCCTATGAGAGAATGTGAGCAAGGAAGTCCGGATTTAGTCCATTTGATTTAATATTCGGACACCAAGCTGCGTGGTCCCTATCGCAGTGTTGAGTACTTCACCTTCATTAATGCAGCAACATTTGACAGCCGCTAGAGAGCTAGCTTCGAAAAACCTAGTTTCAGCCCAAGCTAGAATGAAGCAACATTATGACAAGCGTGCTGCTCTCGTTCTTTAAAGCAGGAGATAAGGTGATGGCTTCGGAAATTAGTACCAGGTCATAGCTCTACAAGCCAGTATGATGGTCCCCTGGAAGTGTGAAAAGCTTAGCGATGTAAAATTATTTGGTACGTACGCCTGGGAAAAAGAAATTTAATCATGTGTACCATGTTAACCAGCTTAAGACACTACGCTAGTCCTCTACCTACTACTTCTATTCTTCCTAGGACAGAGGAAGAAAAACGTCAGTCTACCTGACATCTCTAGAGGTATAGAGGTTCGTTAGAAAATTCATTGACTCTACAATCACTAGACGATTTTCTTAGTAATCTTGGAATTGATAAAGCTGGTGATATTAAAAACATGATTTTGCATTTCCCTGAATTGTTCGGTGATGTTCCTAAACGTTGTACTCTGGGTGTACATGACGTTGATGTACAGGGAGCATCACCCATTAAGCAATCACCATATAGAATGAGTCCAACGAAGCATAAAGCATTGAGAGAAGAGGTTGATTTTCTGTTATCTCACGGACTTATTGAACGCAGTAAAAGTCCATGGGCATCTCCCTGTATTATCGTGCCTAAACCTGACGGTAGTTTCAGGATGTGCCACTTGATTAAGGAAAGTGAACTCTGTCACCTTGCTGATGGTTATCCTCTACCTCGCATTGAACGACCTTAGTGACCGGTGTGTCAGGAGGCCCAGTGTTTGGTCAGCCGTTTAGATCTATTATCATTTGTCTCTCAACCTCGCGGGCTTGCTGAGAGGACGCTTTCTGAAGCCTGCTTCTTGCTTACACTGGTGGTGAAACGCTTACTACAGTAGAAAGTATGGCGGATCGTCAGGGTAGAAAGAGTAAAACACGGTTCTGTCGTGGAATTCCATTCGTGGCTCTTTCAGTGGTGCAACGATTGCATGTCTTGTTGCCTACCATTATTCGTCGACGTCTATGGCATCCCCTGATGGAATTTTATGGTGTGGCTCTCAATGGGTTTGTCGAGTTTTTTTTGTAAAATTCGCAAAATGCGGCCTTTTACTCTCAAGATTGTGGAAGCTTTTCAAGAGAGGAAAATGGCGGTGATTTTCAGCCGTAGAGGTATTGTCTGCATGACATCTCCACATATCGTCACCGGGACTAAAGTAAGGAACGTGCCTTTCGAGGGGAGGGTGTTGTTCATTCGGAATGTTTTTGGTAAATACGGCCGGTACCATGCAGCGACAAGGGAGTATGGAGTGAGGAGCCCATTACGGGGCTCCCGGAAGGCCCTGCACCCTAAGAGGGGACATTAAAACAGACCGATTCCATCTTACGTTTATCAAGACATACAGGACCCAAGTTTTTGTTCACTATGCAGGCCAACGTAGGACATGCAGTTATGCAACTCGTAGGACCACTTATGGCTATGCTCAGTGCTCCAGACGCCTGGTTGTACGTATCCGGGTACCTTCTCCTGCGGTCACTAAGAACCGAGTGTCCTTTGATCTGGAGACTGGTCCCTCGCCTGATACAACGACCTACGCGTTGGAGTGAGGACAGTAAACAGAGGAGACGCGGTCTCTGGCGTGTCGCCACCCTGTCGGTGGGACACTAAAACGTGACCACGACCACCTGTTGGCGGCTACGGAGCCTGTGGAGTTGTCACAGGAAGTTTGCTGGAGAACGTGTAAACGATCTCCTGGATGGGGCTGAGCATAGCCCTGAGTTTCACCGGAGGTGTCAAGAAGTGGTGAAGGTGATTCGCCAAATATGGAGACTGGACGTGACTACAATGACACGGTGCATGAAGGTGGTGGTGGAAAGTCACCAGGAGGCTTCGGGCTGGTGAGGAGATGTGTGTGGAGGTCGGTTCCCGCAAACGGGACGGCAGGAAGCAAGTGTCGGATATGGACGAGGGTCCTGAACAATGGTGACGCGGCCGGGAAAGAAATTATGGACGAAAGTTTGAGGCGCCTCTTGCAGCCGGTGGTTCTGGCAAGCGCCCAGCATATGGGTATGGGCACGGGGGGGTGAGGGGGGCCTTCTTGGGAAGTCAAAGGTTCAAAGAAGGTCAGTGTAATGTCGTGTTTGGGAACGGGAAAGACCCACAAACATAGTGGAAAACCTTCCTTTTGTGAATTCAAGTGTGTTTCCATCATGTAAATGGACTGCGGGGCAGAGTTTAAGTGTTGGGATGGAGTGGTTCTTTGCGCTGGTACGCTCTGTGAGACGTATTGTTTCATACAAGAAACACAATAATATAAGTTTGGGCGAGAGTTACGGTTTTAAAAGGCTACAGAAATGTATGTTAGCAGGTTCTTTAAAATTATAGGGATGGGAGGGTAGATATGCGGTGAGGAGTCCCAAGCCCTTGGCGTGTTTTAAGATGGGAGGAAGGGGGGAGGTGGAGGGTGGTTGAGGGTAGATGGGTACTGGGGTGAGGTAGAGGGTTTGTTTTATAAATGGGCGTTTATATGCCTGCGGCAAGCAACACTAAAGTTAAAAATAGAATTTGTGAGGAGGATTTAACGTTCTCTACGCTCGGGGGTTTTGCCGTTAATTCCGTCATGGGTGGGGATTGGAATTGCGTTATCCGCCATAGCGATGTTGAGTCCGTGGGGGGCGGGTGGGTTTTACCTGTCTTACGGAATCTGCTGGGGGAGGTTGCAGGAGGGTTACGATGTCTGGTGGGGCGGGCTGCGGTGGGGGGTGGAGAATACGTCGTTCGCAGTGGCTACTGCGGAACCCGCCTGGTAGACTTTATGGGGACACAAGGAATTCGAGTTGGGCAGTACAAGGATCCTTTGATGGGGATTTTCAGATACTGTTTCTGTGCTAGCGGACTTGACTGGGATGAATGATCAAGGTTTATCCAGGTTATTGGGTAACTGAACGTAGGCTATTGGAGGGGGAGGGGGAATGGGGTAGTTTTCAGGACTGGTGGACAGAATATTTGGGGGAAAACGCGATGGGCAGGTGAATGTTTGTTGGATGGTGGGAAAAACGCGCCGTGCCAAAACCCGGAATAGCGAGTTATTATAAGAAGCGGGAAAAGTGGAGGGCCGGAGTGGAGGGTTTGGGCTCTGCAAACTATCTGGAGGGGGGCGGGAGTAGATAGGTTATGACGACATTGAACATCTTCGGTAGTCGACTTGCAGAAATTCACATATGAACGTTCAATGCGTTTTAGAGTCAGAGCAGGTATGGAAGAAGTGCTATGGGGTGACAACTTCGGGTTGTGTCTTGAACTGCGCAAATTTAGGGTCAGCAACAGGCGACGTCCCTTTGCAATTGGAAGTAGGCACGGGTTTGGGTGGTTACCTGCCGGCGTCAAGTACTCCTCTCCACGGGACAGCATGAGTTTTTTATGCTGATCTATGGTTTGGGGAAATGGCTATGGAGGGGTTGAGTGGGGGGGTCCCATTGAGGGCGCCCCCATGGAGAAGGAGGGATCTCAGAAACAGTTAAATCAGTGACAGTGGATAGAAACGGTTCTAGAAAGGTTGAATTTCGAGTGGCAAAGAGAGGTGGAGGAGGCGATTTTGTATGAGTAAAGGATAGGCACCAGGTATAGATGGAATTTGAATGATTTTCTTATAGGGCGCATTGGGGAAGAGTAGGTATGTCACAAAGTCGGGGGGGTCGTTGTGTTGAGTGCCCCAAAAAGGGAGGGGGAGGGTCTGAGTGCATATAGGCAATATCTCTTTATGTGCTCCTGACTATAAAATTCTTTGCAAAAGTTTTAGGAAAAACCAGAATAGGAAGAGTTATGGGTCGGTTATTCACGGGGTCAGCTAGGCATATCCAAGGTAGGAGCATGAGGGACGTGACATGTACGTATTAGGAGTTTTTGGAGGAATGTAAAGGGGAGGGGTGTTGTCATCGGGCTTGGGATGGGCAATATGCTTATTGACTGTGTTGATAGGGATTATTGAGGCTTATTTATTGAAGCAGGGTTTTGGAGAGGGTATTGCAAGTGGGTGGAAAACCTTGTATGCCACGGCTATGGTACGCGTACGGGTAAACGGTAAATTGGGTCAGCCGGTCCGTATGGAAAGGGGTTTGAGGCAAGGGTTGCCCCCTCCCCCAGCTGTTTTTTTGCTTGTATGCAAAACCCCATTTTATGAGCTGGGGGATGGTGGTTTGAGGCTGGAACGCTGAGCAGTGACCATGCAGCGCTGTGGTCGGGTACTAATGATACCCCCAAATTCTGTTAAAAGGAGGAGGTTTTGCAGATCGTGGAGTGGTTTGTTGAGTTTTTTGGGGCAGAGTCAGGCATGTGCGTTAACAAGGCAAAAATCGAAATTTTTGGGGGTGGGTACATGGGTGGGGGGAGGTTGGCGAAAGGTATGGGTGGTCGGGGTCGTGGTGCAACTTAGAATATGGGGCATCGTGTACATGGCAGATGAGAGGGAGAGCCGAAGGGTAAACTCTGAATTGGTGGTTAACAAGGCTTTAGATCGACTTGGGGGGTTAAGAGCTGGGGATGTCTCGTTGCAACAGAGGACAGAAAGTGGTTAATACACTTGTTTATAGTAAAGTATGGGGTGTGGCCGCGGTGTCCCCTTTTAAAGAGATACGGATATTCAGGATCTGCAGAGAAGGGTCTTACGTTATGTTTGGGGTTTCGGGAGGGCTTGGTTAAGTCGGGAGGTTGTCATGACCCATGTTCGCCGTGGGGGTTTAGGTCTCTTGGCTTTGGGGCCACGGGTGAAGGCCCTCTATGTAAAGCAGCGGTTCCTTGGGGCGGGCGGTGAGAAGGGCATCCGGGTGGGTCGGGTAATGATCGAAATGCGTAAATTGGGGGAGCGGCAGGGGATTAATCGAGTGTGAGGACATGCTGCGTTTGTTTTTTAAAGTTGAGAAATGCGCAACGGATCCGGTGGGGCAAATGGTCACATATGTTGTCGTAGGGAAATTGTACAGGGATTGTTTGTTTTTCCGCTGTATAAATTGGGGGGAAATATGGGAAGGATTTTGTAAACTTAAGTTGGCACCAAGGGTTCGTGAATTGGTGTACAGATTTGTCATGGGATTTTTAGCATCAAAATCGGTCTTAAATAGGATGGGTTTGGTAAGGGAGGCGGATTGCTTGCGTTGCGGTCTTGAAAAACAGCTTTCATGCAGTCTACTTTGTGATACCTTGGACAAAGTTCGTTCGTGGGTTTGGGGGGGGTTTTAGATTTTCTTAGTGGGGAAGTATTTCAACCTTACGGGCCCTTTAAAATTGGAAGTTAGCGGAGTATCAAGTGAGGTACGAAGAGCAATAATGTCCTGGTGGCTGATTTCCTCTATATCTCGTGGGGTATGCGGGAAACCGGGGATCAGGTAGGATCAGGGCAATTGCGGCAGGTATCTACAGAACGTATTGCAGAAATAAACTCGTATATGGTAGAAGTTGGGATAATATTTCCGGCAAAGTATCGATGTCTTACTGTTCAAATGTTGCTGCAACTGCGGGTGGGGTAAGGCAAACGGGGGGCTGGACTCCCCCCGTGGTAGCACCAAACAGTATGTTAAAAACTTTAGGGTAGAGCGCGGTTTTAGGGAGTGACGTGTATGTTATGAATGGTTCCGACGTCTGTGTGTGTGTATGGTTGTGGCGTTGTGTGGCACTGAGATCTTGGGAAATTTCTCATAAAATGAAGTCTTGTGGAATGTGGGGACACGTTTTGTTAAGTTTATACGTGGCGTGATAATGTTTATAAGGAGTTTAGTGTTTGGTAACTTACTAAAATCATAATAGACATTTGGATATTAAATTTTTCATGTTGTAATCTTGGTTCTTTAAAATGTGTAAAATAGCCTAGTATTGTACGACATGTAGGATGAGGTGTATTAATCTTGCATTTTGAGCGTGAAACTTTACGATATGCAATGTTTTGAAAGTTTATAATTCATGGTTAACATTAATATTTGATATTATATTGGTGGTGTATAATCTTCACTATTACAGTGTATGTGTACAGGAATGTAAGTTTCATATCTGTTTTAGTCTGTAAAATTTTTGTTGTGTCTTGTTCATGCACTACCAACTCTTAGGTAAACACTCATTAAGGTTTTGATGAGGTCAGTGTATGACCATTCATTAGGATAATTAATGTATGTTATTTAGAACGGCGACTGTACATACGGGGGGGGGGGTAGAAGTGTCAGCTGTGTCCTGCACTGGCAATAATGATTGTAAAAGGAGGGTTTGTGGGTTATGTATATGGGTTTTGGGTTATGTATATGGTTGTGGGTTATGTTAATGGTTTTGTATATGGTTGTGGGTTATGTATATGGTTGTAATTGGCCATTATCTATGGTGTTCTTTAAATGTACCAGGATGTGTACTAGAGGGTTTTTAATATCTAGTGTGGTTTTTAATTTTATACTCTTATACATTATTGTTATTTGTCCTATGTTCTAAAAAAAATATAAAAAAAAAAAAAAAGACTCACCAACCACTGTGAGATTTACCAACTGTGCACGGGCGTGATAGGAGTTCACCGAGCCTTTTACATAGTCAGTA